>PVLC010030410.1:0-19653 GCA_004027655.1 Graphiurus murinus | reverse complement strand
GCTGAGACCAGAGGATCTGGGTTCTCGGCCAGCCTCAGCTACCTAGTGAGGCACTCCGCAACTTAGGGAGACTTTGTTTCAAAATAAAGAATAAAAAATATGACTGGCGCCGGGCGTGGTGGCGCACGCTTGTAATCCCAGCATTCGGGAGGCTGAGACCGGAGGATCCGGGTTCGCGGCCAGCCTCAGCTACCCAGTGAGGCCCTCCGCAACTTAGCGAGACTCGGTTTCAAAATAAAGAATAAAAAATAGGGCTGGGGGTATAGCTCGGAGGTAGAATTGCCCCTGAGTTCAATCCCCAGTACTGAAAAAAAAAAAAAAAAATAGGGCTGGGGATATAGCTCGAAGGTAAAATGCCCCTGAATTCAATCCCCAGTACTGCAAAAAGGGGACTGCTGTGGCCCAAACCCCAGCTGCCCCTCTTTTTCAGCCTCAGTGAGTCACTCAGCCTCCCCTCTCCCATTTTCTCACAAGTAGGACAGGAATTCCCATGCTGATGGGCAGGGTGTTCAGGGGGCAGTCAGCAAGCTTGACAGTGGGCTTTGGTTCATTTCCTGTTGATGCAACATAGTACCTGAGGTTGAGGACTTTATACAGAAAAGATGTTTGTTTAGTTCATGGCTCTGCACGTGCAGCGGCATGACACCAGCTTCTGTTCTGCTCTGGTGATGACCTGGGGCGTGGCACAGGGCATCAGAACAACAGGAGTATGGACAAGTGCACCTGGTGAGGCAGGAAGCAGAGAAAGGGTCAGCGGCCACCCTCGCTCCTTTAGAACGGGTCTCAGGATCGCTGCATTAACCCTTCCCAAGGTCAGGGCCCTCTGTGACCTCATTACTTTGCAGTACGCCTTACTGGGTTTGTGGTGCTGGGAGTGAAACCCAGGGCCTCACACATGCTAGTCAAGTGCTAACCACTGAGCAATACCCCCCAGGCCTTTATATTTTTAGTTAATTTATTTTTATTTTATTTTTAATTTTTTTGGCAGTACTGGGAATTGAACTCGGGCATTCTACCTCTGAGCTACACCCCCAGTCCTATTTTTTATTCTTTATTTTGAAACAGGGTCTCACTAAGTTGCAGAGGGCCTAAGTAGCTGAGGCTGGCTGCAAACCCGGATCATCTGGTCTCAGTCTCCCAAGTACTGGGATTACAAGCGTGCGCCACCACGCCTGGCTTATTTTTAATTTAGAGACAGGGTCTCACTGAGTTGCCCAGGCTGGCCTCAAACCTATAGTCTTCCTGCCTCAGCCTCCCAATTGGCTTGGTTATAGGCATGTACTACCATGTCCCATGTAGGCTCTCCTTAAAGGTCCCAGCACTTCCAGCATGTGGCCCTTTAGGGGGGACCCACACCCAGAGCATAGCACAGGGTCTGGCAGACTTCCTTCATTGTCTTCCCGCCCAGACGTTATTGTGCATCTAGGGGTGGGGTCATTGCCTCTTGTGTTTGGGGCACTGCTTGGCTGCCTGTGTTTAACCAGCACTCACCTCAGCTCCCCCAGCAGCCTCCCCGCTATGAAACATCCCTGGGCAATTAGAGATTCCCTACAACCCAGCACTTCTACTCCTGGGTGTGTGCCCTGCCCAAGAGAACTGAAAACGTGTTTGCACAAACACCTGTGCGTGCATGTTCATAGCAGCAGAATTCACAGTACTCACAATCTGGTGGGAAAAGCCCAAATGGTTGAATGGGTAAGCTCAGTGCGTTCTATCCATGCAGGGGAATATTAGTATTCAGCCATAAAAAGGAGGGAAGCAAACCAGGCACAGTGGCACACACCTGCAATCCCAGCTACCTGGGAGGCTGAGGCAAGAGGACTGTAGATTCAAGGCCAGCTGGGCAACTTAAGGGAGACCCTGTCTCAAAATAAAATGGGCTGGGGTGTAGCTCAGTGGTAGAGCACCCCTGAGTTCAATCCCCAATACTTTAAAAAAAAAAAAAAAGGCATGAAATATTGATCCATGCTACAGTGTGGGCAAACCTCAAAATAATGCAGAGGGGAGCCGGGTGTGGTGGCGCACACTTGTAGTCCCAGCATTTGGGAGGCTGAGACCGGAGGATTCGGGTTCGCAGCCAGCCTCAGCTACCTAGTGAGGTACTCCGCAACTTAGCAAGACCCTGTTTCAAAATAAAGAATAAAAAATAGGGCTGAGGGTGTAGCTCGGAGGTAGAATGCCCCTGAGTTCAATCCCCAGTACCACAAAATAATAATAATAATAATAATAATAATAATAATAATAATAATGCAGAGGGGCACTGGGTGTGGTGATGCGCGCCTGTAATCCCAGTACTTGGAAGGCTGAGGCAGAAGGATCATAGGTTCAAGGCCAGCTTTGGCAATGTAGCAAGACTCTCAGCAACCTAGCGCAACCATTTCAAAACAAAAAAATAGCCAAGCATGGTGGCACACACTTGTAATCCTAGTTCTTAGGAGGCTGAGACAGGAGGATCGCAGGTGCGTGGCCAGCCTCAGCTACTTAGTGAGGCCCTCTACAACTTAGTGAGACCCTATTTCAAAATAAAGAATTTTTTTAAAAAAATAGAGCTGGGGATGTAGCTTGGCGGTAGAATGCCCCTGTGTTCAATGCCCACCCCATACTACACAAAAAAATAACCAGAGGGAAAGACGCCAAACACCAAGGACACGCACTGTGTGATCCTGCTGCTGTCACATCTTGTACAGGAGAATCCATAGAGACGGCAAGCGGATCTGTGCTGCCAGGGCTGGGGAGAGGGACAGGGAGTGACCGCTCATGGGGACAGGGTCTCTTCTCGAGATGAAAATGTAACAGGACTAAATGAGAGGTGATGACTGCACAGCACTACAAGTATGCTGAATGCCACCAAATTGTTTCCTTTGAAATGGTGAATTCTATGTGAATTCTGTCTTGACTCATTAAAAAATGTAAGGCCTGGTCAGTTGTCAGCACAGCAGCCCACTCACTCCCAGGCAAGCTGTGCAGGGTGGCCTGGATGACCTTGCTGACCTTGCCTGACCCTGCCGCCAGGTCTTCCTGAAGGAGACAGAGCGGCAGGCCCTGCAGGAGACGCTGCACCGGGAGGTCGTACGCAAGATTCTGCTGCTGCAGAGCTGGTTCCGCATGGTGCTGGAGAGGCGGCGCTTCCTGCAGATGAAGCGGGCGGCGGTCACCATCCAGGCCTGCTGGCGCTCCTACCACGTCCGGCGGGCACTAGAGAAAACTCAGGCGGCCGTGTACCTGCAGGCTGCGTGGCGGGGCTACCGGCAGCGGAAAGCCTACCACCGCCGGAGACAGAGCATCATCCGCCTTCAGAGCCTGTGCCGGGGGCACCTGCAGCGCAGGAGGTGAGTGCTCCCTGGAACATTCTGGAAGCCAAGAGAGTTCCTCACTGAAGAGTTGCCTGAGATACCACCCTGCCAGTAGAGCTTGAGTGTCCAAAGGGCACCGAGACCCCCCAGCAGGACAGCTGTGACTCCTAAGACCAGCCCCTCCCCTTGCACAGGTCCAACCCTCTGCCCTGACTCTGGGCCCAGTTCCTGGGCCAGAAGTGCTGCTCAGGCACTACCCGCATGTGCAGAGGCCTCCTGGAGAAGGATCCCAGGAGAGAGCCCCCAGCAGACCCCAAAAGAACTTTGGAGCCAGGCACAGTGGCACATGCCTGTAACCAGTGCTTGGGATGCTGAGACAGAAGGATCACAGGTTCAAGGACAGCCTCAGCAGTGTAGGGAGACTCTTATCAACCTAGTGAGACCCTCTTTCAAAACAAAAAATAAGCCAGGCGTGGTGGCACACGCTTGTAATCCCAGTACTTGGGAAGCTGAGACAGGAGGATCACAAGTTCAAAGCTAGCCTCAGCAACTTAGGCCCCAACCTGTCTCAGCAACTTAGTGAGACCCTGTTTCAAAATAAAGAATAAGAATAGGAACCAGGCGTGGTGGTGTACACTTGTAATCCTAGTACTTGGGAGGGTGAGACAAGAGAATCTGGGTTCTCGGCCAGCCTCAGCTACTTTGTGAGGCCCCATGCAACTTAATGAGACCCTGTTTCAAAATAAAGAATTAAAATAGAGGGCTGTAGCTTGGAGGTAGAATGCCCCTGGATTCTATCCCTAGTACTGCAAAGGGAAAAAAAAAAAATATGGCTGGGGGTGTAGTTTAGAAGTAGAATGCCCCTGGGTTCAATCCCCAGTACCAAAAATGAAAAGGAGCTGGGTTGGTGGCACATGCCTAGTGAGACCCTGTTTCCAAAAAAATAAGTTTGTTTGTTTGTTTTTTTTTTTTTGCGGTACTGGGGATTGAACTCAGGGGCATTCTACCTCCGAGCTACACCCCCAGCCCTATTTTTTTATTCTTTATTTTGAAACAGGGTCTCACTAAGTTGCGGAGGGCCTCACTAGGGTAGCTGAAGCTGGCCGCGAACCCGGATCCTCCAGTCTCAGCCTCCCGAATGCTGGGATTACAAGCATGCGCCACCACGCCCGGCTCCAAAAAAATAAGTTAAATTAAAAAGGGTTGGGGTTATCAGAGAGAATTTTAAGTTGTTTTTTGTTTGTTTGTTTGTTTTGTTTTTGTTTTTGTTTTGCTAGGGACAGAAGCCAGGGTTTCACACATGCTAGGCAAGTGCTAACCACCAGATTATACCCCAGCCCTTTTCATTATTTTACTTTGAGACAAGATCTTGCTGAGTCACCCAGGCTGGCCTCAAGTTCAGTATCCTTCTGTCTCAGCCTTCGAATGGCTGGGATGACAGGTGTCCCACCAGCAGAATTCAGGGATTTTTTAACAGAAACCACCCACCGCAGACCCAGGGGTGATCCTGTCCTTGAACAAGCTGGCCAGGCAGACCAGAGCAGGTGTCCCTGGCAGTGACAACATGGCTTTCCCTGTGTCCACTCTGCTGATGGGAGGTTCCGCCTCTCCAGAGGCGTCTCTAAGGGCCCTGGGCAGAGGTAGAGCCCGGCCACACGGGGTGACAGGGCACCCCGCCGGCACTCAGCCCCTGGGTTCTGGGGAGCAGACTGCGTCTGACCAGCCCCCTCTATTCCTCACCTCAGCTTCAGCCAGATGGTCTCAGAGAAACAGAAGGCAGAAGAGCAACTGCGGGAGGCCCAGCAGGCCGCCAGCGTGGAGTCAGCGGAGGGCGGGCAGGGCCCCAGGGCCACCGAGGAGCAAGTGGACGACCCAGACGTGGGACCAGCAGGGGACCAGGAGCAGCCAGCAGCGGAGCCTGAGGTGCGGCCTGGCGAACAGGCCCCGGCAATGGCCTCCCCACCAGAGAAGGCCCCCCCACCGCAGAACAGCACAGCTACCGAGGGCCACGAGAGAGCCCCCAGCAGCCGGGAGAAGCGCGAATCGCGTCGGCAGCGCGGGCTGGAGCACGTGGAACTGCAGAATAAACACATCCACTCCTGTAAGGAGGAGAGTGCCCTCAGAGAACCTTCCGGAAGGGCCAGCCCCGAGCCAGCAGAGGGCCTTTTGGGAGACAAAACAGAGCACCGAGATGAGGCCCCTGCAGTAGCAGGGACAGAGGTCATGAGCTCGGCTCCCGAACAGCAGCCCCCAGAGCGACCACAGGCCGAGGCACCCAGCAAGGTCTCTGCAGAAGCCGAGAAGGTTCCCCCGGGTGGGAACCTGAGGCCTGGCCATGCAGACCGGCCAACCAGCCTGGCCCTGGACAGTAGGGTTGGCCCACCAGCTCCTGGCAGCACCCCGGGGACCCCTAAGGGCAAGAGCAAGCCGGTTGGCAGCCCAAGAGCTCAGGACAAGCCCGAGAGCCCCGGGGGCTCTGCCCAGATCCAGCGGTACCAGCACCCGGACGCCGAGCGGCTGGCCAACGCCGTGGAGCTGTGGCGGGGCAAGAAGCTGACAGCTGCCAGTCCCAGTGCCATGCTGAGCCAGTCCCTGGACCTCAGCGAGAGACACCGGGCCCTGGGGGCTCCCCTCACGCCCACAGAGTAAGCCACATGCCCCCGGCCTTGGGGGGTGGCCCCTCCCAGCCCACCTGGGCCTCAGCAGAACGTCCGTCACCCCGGGCTAGAGGAGGAGCTGGTCCTTCCTGGCCCGACTCTGCTAATCTCAGGGCATCAAGTCTCCAGCCCCCTCCCCTTCTGCTGGACAGAAGGAAAGAGGAAGAGAGGAAGAGGCCGCCACCGACCACAGCAGGGCTGACACCGGCCCAGTCCTTGTCTGGGGCGAAGCTTCCTGGGGTTGAAGGGTGTTGGGCATCGGCCAACTCTGCAGATGCCGGCAGCATCATGGGGGTGATGGGGGTGACGGGACAGTGGATACATGGAAAAGAGACATGATAGATGTGGGTGGGAATGGGATGGCCGTGGAGAGAGACCAGAGAGACAGAGCTGGTTGACAGTAGATGATGGGGGAGGGAGGGATGGGTGGGTGGGTGGAGGATGGACACATAAAGATGCTAGGTAGGCATAGCTGGGAGACACAGAGACAGGCAGGGAGCCTCACCCTCTGTGCTATCCACATTTGGCCTGGATCGTTCTCTAGTAGTTGTGTCCTGTGCGCTCTGGGCACTTAGCCACCTCCTTCCCTCCATCCACCTGTTGGAGGAGCATAATGGACAGATGGACTGGCAGGCAGGCAGGCAGATGGGTGGACAGACGGATGGGTGGGTGAGTAGACAGGCAGACAGGTGCATGACTTGATGGATGGACAGGTGAGTGGGTGCATGGACAAATGGCGATAAATGAGAGAACAGACATAGGTGGGAGCAGGATTAGTAGCAATTAATGTCAGAGATGATACAAATAGAGCGAAATGGAGTCATAGGTAGATAGATGGAGACATACAAGATAGACAAATAGTGAGGTGTAATAGGGCAGGCGGGTGCAGGTCACAGGTGGAGACAGCCCCCCTTGCTAAGGCAAAGCGTCTCACTTCTGCCTTCCCAGCATCTGGGGCTGGATTGTTTTCTGGCGGGAGCGTCCTGGGCGTTGTGGGATGAGTGTACCTGGCTTCCACCCACCAGGTGCTAGAAGCACCATCCCCTCTGCCCCACCCAGTCTTGACATAGAACTGTCCAGACCCGGCCATGTGTCCCGGGGAGTGGGGGACCCCGAGTGAGGGCCCCACACTGGGACGGGAGAATGTGCTAGCTGCCTGGTGGGTAAAGCCCCGTTTCTGTGATCTCACAGGCAGAGGCGCACCTCCTTCTCCTCCGGCGACGTCTCCAGGCTGTCCCCGGCCAAGGCTCAGGTAACACTGCTGCCAGTTGCAGCTCTTGCTGGTTCCAAGGGGCCAAGTTCTCTTCCACCCCCATCAGCCAGCTCTGCCCAAAGGGCGCTTCAGAGGAGTGGAGTGGGGCTGGAGTGGTGGTAGGGACCCGCTGGCCTCCCCAGCCCTCACCCTGTGCGATCCTTCTGCAGCCTCCCGCAGAAGGCGACGGGGAGCCGAGCATGAAGAAGCCAGCCGTCCAGAAGAAGAAATCAGGCGACGCTGCCTCTGGCCCAGACATGGGGCTGTCCCTAGGCTCCCAGGCTGACTCTAAGTAAGGGGGCTGGGGGAACTTGAGCCACCGGGGTCTCCACCCAGGCCTGCCCCCTAAACCAATCACATTGACAAAGCACAAGGCAACAGGTGTTTGCTCAGGAGAAATCCCATCAGGAGCCAGGCGCAGTGGTGCCTGCCTGTCATCCTAGTGACTCAGGAGGCTGAGGTAGGAGGATCACAAGTTTGAGGCCAGCCTGGGCAAATTAGCAGGACTCTGTCAACAAAAGGGGATGCAACTCAGTGGCAGAGCACTCCTAGTACCACAAAAAGAAAACCCATGAAGAAAGGCCGCAGACACGGAGCTTCCCAAGGCCCTGCCTCAGAGCCAGGCACCCGCCCTGCCCACGGCCCAGGCCGTGACCTCAAGCACCAGGGTGGTGCAGCAGGATGCCTCGAGGCCCAGGAAGCCCGAAGCCAGCCAGGGCACCTCCTCTGTATCCACAGACAGGCGGCTCCCGCTTGGCTTTTTTTCTTCTTTCTGTTTTGATACTGGGAATTGGTCCCCAAGGCATTCTACCTCCAAGTAATACCCCAGCCTGATTTTATTTCTTATTTGGAAACAGGGTCTCACTAAGTTGCAGAGAGTCTCGCTAAGTTGTTGAGGCTGGCTTTGAACAATCCAGCTTCCTAAGATAGGAGGCTTTGCAATCCTCCTATCTTAGCCTCCCAAGTACTAGGATTGCAAGCATGCACTATCATGCCTGGCTCCCGCTTGATTTTTTAATGGGGTCAAAACCATCTCCCACTCCTGGGAACCCTTCCTAGATCCTCAGATAATGCAAACCAGGCCAAAGCTCTGTCCCCAGAGAGCCCAGCCAGAATGTTTGAGATGGTTCTTTCTCAGAGCAGAGAGGAGGGGCCATGGAGCAGGTGAGGTCAGGGCTTCTTGGGGTTGAAAACAGAGCGGCCCACTGCAGAGGCAACAGACTGCCTCACAGTGCGGGAGGTGGAGCCCGTGGTGCAGGGCGGTATCCGCAGGGCCGAGCTCCCTCCGAGGCTCTGGGGGCTCCCTCCAGGTCTCGCCCAGTTCTGGGGCCTCAGGTGGTCCTGGCATATGATTCTGTCTTCACGGGGCTCTCTTCTCTCCCCTGTGTCCTCTCACTTCTGTCTCTTGCAAGGCCACTTGTCACGGGTTTGGGGGCGACCTGGTTAATCCAGGATGATCTCATTCCCAGAGGCTTTACTTAGTCACATCTGCAAAAACCCTGCCCCCAGATCAGCTCACACTCAGAGACCCTAAGGCTTATCCTGGAACACATCGCTTTCTTTCTTTCTTTCTTTTATTTTATTTACTTATTTATTTATGCTTTTTGTTTTTTGGTTCTGGGAATTGAACCCAGGGATATTCTTCCTCCAAGCTATATCCCCAACCCTTTTTATTTTTTGTTTTGAAGCAGTGTCTCACTAAGTTGCTGAGAGTTGCAGTGTTGCTAAGGCTGCCTCAAACCTATGATCTTTCTGTCTCAGCCTCCCAGGTAGTGGGATTACAGGTGTAAGCCACCATGCCTTCTGGAACACATCATTTTGGGGGGTAACTATTCACCCCACAAAACCAAGCTGCCGTTGTTCACAATTTGGCATTCTGTTTTTTTTTGTTGTTGTTGTTTGTTTGTTTTTAACCCTGTGTCCATAAAGGGTCAGTAATTTGGGTTTACTGGGATTGAACCCAGGGATTGTAGCACTGAGCCACACCTCAGTTCTTTTTTGTTTTGGGGGGGGTATTTTTTTGTTGTTTTTTGGTTTTGAAATTCAGTCTCCCTAAGTTGCCTAGGCTAGCCTCAAACCTTTGATCCTCCTATCTCAGCCTCCCGAGTGGCTGGAATGATAGGCATGCACTACTCTGCCTGGTAAGGCCACGTCTCCTTAAAAGAATCTGAAACGATTTACTCTCCCACAGATCCACATTTAAGAGACTTTTCCTACACAAAACGAAGGATAAAAAGTATAGCCTGGAGGGTGTGGAGGAGACAGAGAACTCGGCATCTGGCCATGTGGTGCTGGAGGCCACAGCCACAAAGAAGAGTCTAGAAGGTTGGTCACCAGAACCCCATACCATCCCCAGGGCTGGGTGTTGGCCATGACTGAGGCACACCGTTTGCGGTCCTGGTTCCCTCCTTTTCTGATTGTACCACACGAGACCTGCCAGCAGCCTCCCCGGTGTCCTCCCTCATGGCTGTCCTGTGTCCCCCACAGCCCCTTCTGGTCACCAGCACCACCACGCCGGGGGTGAGAAGCACTCCAAAGAGGCAGGAAGCAAAGGCAAGAAGAACCGAAACCTCAAGATTGGTAAAATCACCGTATCAGAGAAGTGGCGGGAGTCCGTGTTCCGCAAGATCACCAACGCCAACGAGCTCAAGTACTTGGATGAATTCCTGCTCAACAAGGTGGGGCGGCAGGACCCCGGCTGGGGGGGGGGGGGGGGGGGCAGGGCAGCTTTGTGACGCTCACACTGCTGCCTTAGCAGATCAGAAATATGAAGTCCAAGCCGGCGTGGTTGCACACACTTGTAATCCTGGTACTTGGGAGGCCGAGATGGGAGGATCACAGGTTCCAGGCCAGCTTCAACAATTTAGCAAGACTCTCAGCAACCTTGCAAGATCCTGTTCCAAATTAAAAAAAAAAAAAAAAAAAAAAAAAAAGTGGTTGGGGATATAGCTTGGAGATTCAATCCCCGTACTACACACACAGGAAATGCAAAATTCAGGGCTGGGATGCTTCTCGGTGGTTACCGCTTACCTAACAGGTGCCTGGCCTGGGTTCCATCCCCAACACAACAAAGTAGAAAAAAAAGCAGATTCTCTGTTCTGGCTATTTCAAATTCTATGATACTTTAACTTCAGTCACCTCACTGTACAGTAGAACAGAACTTCAGAACTTACTCCCGTCTGTAACTGGTACCTATTGACCGGTCTCTCCCCACACTCCTTCCCCCTCCTCATTCTATCTAAACTACAGTTTTGTTTGTGGTACTGGGGATTGAACACAGGGCCTTTCTACCTCTGAGCTACACTCCCAGTCCTAGTTTTTATGCTTTGTTTTTTTGTTTGTTTGTTTGTTTGTTTGTTTGCGGTACTGGGGATTGAACTCAGGGGGGTTCTACCTCTGAGCTATACCCCCAGCCCTATTTTTTTTTTTTTTTTCTATTCTTTATTTTGAAACAGGGTCTCACTAAATTGCGGAGTGCCTCACTAAGTAGCTGAGGCTGGCCGAGAACCCGGATCCTCCGGTCTCAGCATCCCAAATGCTGGGATTACAAGCGTGCACCACCACGCCCGGCTCTATTTTTTATTTATTTGGAATCAGCGCCCACTAAGTTGCGGAGAACCTAAGTAGCTGAGGCTGGCCTTGAACCTGGGTCCTCCAGTCTCAGCCTCCCAAGTATTGGGATTACAAGCGTGCGCCACCATGCCCCACTCTAAACTACAATTTTTTTTTTTTTTTGCGGTACTGAGGATTGAACTCAGGGGCATTCTACCTCCGAGCTACACCCCCAGCCCCTTTTTATTCTTTATTTTGAAACAGAGTCTCACTGAGTTGCGGAGTGCCTCACTAGGTAGCTGAGGCTGGCCGCGAACCTGGATCCTCAGGTCTCAGCCTCCCGAATGCTGGGATTACAAGCGTGCGCCACCACGCCCGGCCTCTAAACTACAATTTTACAAAATGTATTCTGTCTCAGGGCAGACACTGATTAAGCACCAGCTGTGTGTCGGAGGTAGAGGTAAACCAGCCTGGGCCTGAGCTTGGAGCCTTCTGCTCCAGCCAGGGTGATCCCACGCAGACAGACCTGTGATTGGGAGTGTCCCGGGGGAGCAGAAGGCATGCAGGGACATGGAAGGTGCAGGATTCCATGGAAGGTGCAGGATTCCCTGCCAGGCACAGCAACATCTCAGAATGGCCCGGTCCTGAGTGTGGCTAGGCACCCAGCACCGGCAGGGACCCAACCTGCAGCTCTCCTCCAGGGGTGATCCTGTCCTCCAGGGGACATGGGTGATGTCTAGGATGTTCTGCTTGTCATGGCTGGGAGCAAGGGCACCACTGCACCTGGTGGATGGACATCAGGGATGCTCCTCAAGGTCCCCTGGGCACAGGCCCTCCCACTACAGGAATGACAGGTCCCACCAGTCCACATATCCATAGCTTTGGCTCTGGGCTGAAGCAACTGGAAACACCAGGGTTGGCAGAGGAGGCGAGTTTCATCCTGAGGGACAAGAGGAGGGCTTAGGAGAGGCAGCATGGCCCACGCTCAGCAACGGGGAACAACTCTCTCCTCTCAGATCAACGACCTGCGGTCCCAGAAGACACCCATCGAGAGCTTATTTATTGAAGCCACTGAGAAGTTCAGGAGCAACATCAAAACCATGTACTCGGTCCCTGTAAGTATAGGCTCCAGGCCCTCCCGTTTCCTCCTCCATTGCTCCCCACCCCCGAGGGCCCTGGCGGTGACACTCCTCATTCCCGCAGAATGGGAAGATCCATGTGGGCTACAAGGACCTGATGGAGAACTACCAGATCGTCGTCAACAACCTGGCCACCGAGCGTGGAGAGAAAGACACCAACCTGGTCCTCAACCTCTTCCAGTCACTGCTGGATGAGTTCACTCGTGGCTACACCAAGAACGACTTTGAGCCCTCAAAGGTGGGTGGCTCCGCCCCTAACCCACATCCTGCGGGCCCAGCTGCCCTGGCCATGCCCACATCGTGGCCACGCCCACTCCTCTGGCCATGTCCACCTCCTGGCCACGCCCAGGCCATACCCACCTCTGCCATGCCACAACCTACCATCTTGCCTGCTTTGGCCACGCCCACAGCCTCTTGGCCACGCCCACAGCCTACCAGCTCACATCTTGGCGGTGCCCATGTCAGGCTTCTGTTGGCGCCCACATCCTCCTGACTAAGCCTGCATCACACCCACCTTGGCCTTGAGCCCTGCATCATGACATCCTCGCAGGGTTCTCTGCTTTGGGAGTTTCCGGCTTTTGCAGGAAGCAGGTGTTAGGGTGCACGGTGGCGCTCAGATGAGGGCAGGATCCCAGAGCCCTGGAGCCTCGGGCCTTCTTCATGAGGGGTGGGGCGATCATGAGGAGCCAGGCAGGCCGGGCAGCCCCACACAGACTTTGCTTTTGTGTCCCCCTCCGCAGAGCAAAGCTCAGAAGAAGAAGCGGAAGCAGGAGCGTTCTGTGAGTATGTGTGTGTAAGTGTGTGCATGCGTGTGGATATTTGCAGTTGCACACATGTGTTTGCCTGTCTGCATGCACATGCTTCTGGGTGTGTGAGCACATATGTGTGTCATCCCCCAGCACCTAAGGGGCCCTCTGGGAATAAGCAGCCCCACCCTGGGAAGGCAGCACCTCTCACCCCTCCACCCCTGCAGGTGCAGGAGCACAACGGGCACGTGTTCGCCAGCTACCAAGTGAGCATCCCGCAGTCTTGTGAGCAGTGCCTCTCCTACATCTGGCTCATGGACAAGGCCCTGCTCTGCAGTGGTGAGTGCCCAGACCAGCCCACCCAGCGAGATCTCTCCACCAAATCCTCCTGTCTTGCCACTGCAACTCCCCAAAGCAGACCTCAATTCTTAGCTGGCACTGAGGCCCCCTCCAGCCAACCCCGCCCACCTCTGTAGCCACCCCTGCTCACCCACCTGAGCCAGTCTCCTGTCCTCCCAATCTCCGGCCTTTGCACACTGTCCCCCTGCCTGAACTGTCAACCCGTCTGCCCCACATGCTGGCTGCAGGAATCCTGAGAGGTGTAGCCATTTGGTCCCCTCCAGCACCCCCAGGGAGAGGCAGATTCAGCCCAGGATGATGAAGCTGGCCCATGGGCACACAGCTGGGACGCAGCCTGCCCAGCACCCACACCATCGGCCCCAGAGGCCTGGCAGCTCTAGCGAGCCACCTAGCACTGTGTGTGCTCTGCTGGCACCGCAGCCTGGGGCCGTGCAGACCTCCTGCCCATCAAGGGGCTATCCTGCCACCCCAGTCGTCACTGTCCCAAGATAAAAATGCGGAACCCAAGCCACCCCTCACATTCACTCCTCACCTCCAGCGTGCTGGCCACCCCCTTCCTTCTAGCAGAGCAAATCATCTCCAAAAAACACAACACGCTGTCCAGTACACTGGTGCTCGCTTGCAATCAGGAGAAACACAAGCAGCATCCTGTAGGCCACCATAGTCCACCGAGCCCCAGTGCTGTCTCCCAGAGGACCAAGGACCAGGTCCCCCAAAGGCTGTCCTTTTTCCCAGTGGCCGGGCTGGGACCAGAGGTCCTAACAGTCACCAGCTATGAAAGACGGCCTACACGGCACCTTGTGGAATCAGGGTGCAGATTCCTGCAGTGCAGTGTTTTTGTGGTGCTGGGCATTGAACCCAGGGGCATTCTACTTCCAAGCTACATCCTCCAGCCCTATTTTATTTTTTATTTAGAAAAAAGAGTCTCACTATGTGGCTAAAAGTCTTGTAGCTGAGGCTGACCTCGAACCTGCAATCCTCCTGTCTTAGCCTCCCAAGTACTTGGATTACAGGCATGTGTCACCATGCCTGGCTGCAATGCAGTTTTAAAGGCAGTCAGGGGCCCCTGGAGAGTGGTATGGGCAGCCCCAGGAACCTGGGGTCCCCAGCACACCCTGCGTGACCCCCGTCCCGTGCCCTCCTAGTGTGCAAGATGACCTGCCACAAGAAGTGCGTGCACAAGATTCAGAGCTATTGTTCCTACACAAGTGGGAAGAAGGTAAGCAGGTTCATGAACTTTCTAGAACACCGCCCAGGGCCCTGGGGAAAGCAGTGCTTGTTGTAAGAGCCAAATAGGCAGTGGACGGGCACAGGGAGGTAGCAGGCGGGGCTGTGGCCCCAGCTCTGCAGCAGAATACCTCTCTGGCCCTGGTTCTGTCCGAGGCCCCCAGAGCAGGGCTGGGCTTGTGTATCTCACCCAACCCTGCTCATGCTTCTCCTAGGAGAGTCCGAGGCCAGGCAGAGGGCAGCCCCCCCACTCTCTGATAAGAGAAGTGGGGTCCCAAGTACTGGGGTGCAACAGGAGTCAAGGTCCACTTCTCCAAGGGAGGTGTGGGGCCAAGGCGCCGTCTCAGGCAGGCCCTTGATTCCACGGGTGCTGCAAGGAGGGAGCCCCTCCCCAGAGGCCATCAGGCTGACCTTAGGTTCCGAGCCGTAAAGGGCTCTGCAGGGCCGTGGTGGGGAGGAGACTGAGCGCAGACCCGACCCTCCCCTTCACTGCAGATCGAGCCAGGTGCCGAGCCAGGCCACTTTGGCGTATGTGTGGACAGCCTGACCAGCGACAAGGTGTCTGTGCCCATCGTGCTAGAGAAGCTTCTGGAACATGTCGAGATGCACGGGCTGTACACTGAGGGCCTCTACCGCAAGTCCGGTGCTGCCAACCGGACTCGGGAGCTCCGGCAAGCGCTGCAGGCAGGTAGGCACTGCAGGCAGGTGGATGCTCGCGCAGGTGTGCACCACACAGGTAGACGTGCAGGCGAGGGGGGCTGCCGATGGGGGCACCACAGACAGGAAGCCTGGGCAGGTCGGTGCCGTAGGCAGGTAGACGATGCAAGCGGTGGATGCTTACACAGGTGTGCGCTGCAGGTGGGTAGATAATGCCAGCAGGCGAGCGCTGTGGACAGGTGGGCCCCTCCTGGCAGCTGCCTGTGTGCTGCTCACCACCCTCATCCCGCAGACCCCACGGCAGTGCGGTTGGAGGACTTTCCCATCCACGCCATCACGGGTGTGCTGAAGCAGTGGCTGCGGGAGCTGCCCGAGCCCCTCATGACCTTCGCCCAGTACGGCGACTTCCTCCGGGCTGTCGGTGAGCCCCATGGCACGCGGACGCTAGTGGCGGTGGGCAGTCGGGGAGAGCCAAGAGCATGTGCCTCGGCCAGCCAGGGAGGGCATCAGCCAGGCCGACGCCCCCGCTTTGGGTTGGGTCCTCTCCATGGCCTTTTGTTCCTCCCATGGGGGCGGCACCCCTGCACCTGCGCGTGTCAGGGACGGGCAGACACGGGCACTGACACACGGCTTCCCCAGAGCTGCCGGAGAAACAAGAACAGCTGGCCGCCATCTACGCCGTGCTGGAGCACCTGCCTGCGGCCAACCACAACTCCCTGGAGCGGCTCATCTTCCACCTGGTCAAGCAAGTGCCTCCCCAGCCGGCATGCGGGAGGAGACCCAGCCCTCCAGGTCCTGGGGCCACCTGGGGTCCTCTGGGTCACAGCCACCCCTAACTGTCGGTCGCCACACAGGGTGGCGCTGCTCGAGGACGTGAACCGCATGTCACCGGGGGCCCTGGCCATCATCTTTGCACCCTGCCTCCTGCGCTGCCCCGACAACTCAGACCCGCTGACCAGCATGAAGGACGTCCTGAAGATCACCACGTGAGTACCCCAGACATGCCACACAGGTGGCCTAGCCAGGGACCCACCACGAGGAAACACGGGAGCCCAAGCAAGACAACCGGTGGCGTCTCCAAGATGGCCGTGTGGCTATGCGTGCGGAGAAAAGTCCCGGAGAGGTGCCATGTGACAGCGGCCCTGAAGTCCTGTCCCAGCATTTGCCTTCTTTACCCCGCTTTGTTTGTTTGTTTGTTTGTTTGTTCTGTGGTGCTAGTGATGGAACCCTGGACCTCGCGCCTCCCAAGCAGGTGCTCTCCCGCTGAGCCACATCCCCAGCCCTTTTTATTTATTTTTAATTATTTCTTTAAGAGGAGGGTACTGAGGACTGAACCCAGGGGTATTCTACCTCCAAGTTACACCCTGGCACCATTTTAATTTTGAAACAGGGTCTCTCACAAAACTGCTGAGAGCCTTGCTAAGTTGCTGAGGCTGGCCACAAACCTGCAATCCTGTCTCAGCCTCCCAAGTACCGGGATTATAAGCGTGCGCCACCACACCTGGCTTATTTTTTATTTTGAGACAGGGTCTCACAAAGTTGCCTAGGCTGGCCTCGAATTTGGCAGTACTCCTGCTTCAGCCTCCCAAGTAGTGAGGATGACCGGTGCACACCACCATGCTCAGCTGGTCATTTTTTTCTTATGTGGTCATGATAATAAACCCTGAGTAATCCAGGCGTGGTGGCGCACGCTTGCAATCCCAGCATTCGGGAGACTGAGACCAGAGGATCCGGGTTGTCAGCCACCCTCAGCTACCTAGTGAGGCACTCCACAACTTAGTGAGACCCTGTTTCAAAATAAAGAATAAAAAATAGGGCTGGGGGTGTAGCTCAGAGGTAGAATGCCCCTGAATTCAATCCCCAGTACCGAAAAAATAAATAAATAAAATAAACCCTTAGTAGCGTCTGTCTCCAGGCAGCCTGAGTTCCTGCCTCGACTTTTCCCAGTACTGATCACTCTGGGCTGAGTTCCTCTGGCACTGAGCACGCCAGGCTGATGCTGACCACTGAGCAGACACCACGCGCATCAGAGCTCATGTTCTGGAGCCCTGGGCATGACTTTGGCCCTGGCACCCCATAGTCTATCAGTAGGCCGCACCCACCATGCTTGTGACCTATAGTCCAATGCCCCGTGCTGTCCTTGCTCTTAACAAGGTTTGCAGAAGTGGGGGACTCTCTCCCACAGCCCTGGACACAGGACATCCCTGGGACAAGTGGCTGAGCCACCACCTCCTTTGGGCCTTCTCCACAGGTGCGTGGAGATGCTGATCAAAGAGCAGATGAGGAAGTACAAAGTGAAGATGGAGGAGATCAGTCAGCTGGAGGCTGCTGAGAGCATCGCCTTCCGCAGGCTCTCCCTCCTGCGACAGAACGCGGTGAGCACCAGGGCCCAGCAGGGGAAGGAT
Source organism: Graphiurus murinus (assembly GCA_004027655.1). Lineage (NCBI taxonomy): Eukaryota > Metazoa > Chordata > Mammalia > Rodentia > Gliridae > Graphiurus > Graphiurus murinus. The sequence goes on along the minus strand of PVLC010030410.1, from coordinate 2,365 downwards.
CTGTGGGCAGAGCCTGGGTGGGCGTGGCCTTTGGGGGAGTGGTTGTGGGCGTGGTCTTGGGTGCGGTGTGGGCGGGGCCTCACTTCCCTGGTACTCCTGCCTACTCCCCATTCCCACCTGGGTGCTTGGGGCCCGGCTTGAGACCTCAGGACCCCACAGGTAGGGACAGAGTTCCTGCCTTGACTCAAAGAGCAGTCCCAGCTTAGCCTCACACCAGCTGCCACCCACTTGGTGGTAGTGCGAGTCCTCATCCTGGCCTTGTCCCTTGCTGGCCTGGGCCCGGCTCAAAAGGATGATCCCATAGAGGAAAGGCAACCTGGCACGGGGAGGGGGGGGCAGGTAATAGGGAACAGCTTCTGGACTCCTATAGAACCAGGGAACCCCTTTCCCTCTGTCAGCTTCTGGGCTGTCCCAGTTCACATCTGTGTCTCGGTCTTGGCCCATCTGTTCACTCTGTGTTCGTCTCTCCCCCAGCCATGGCCTCTCAAACTGGGGTTTTCGTCTCCCTATGAGGGGGTCCTGGTATGTACGTTCGGTGGGCCGCGCGGTGCATGTCTCCCGGTGCGGTGCGCGCTGGGGTACCCTCAGCCCCTGGGGGTCCTTGTAGGATAGATGGAGCCTGTCCTAACCTCTGCACGTGCATGCTGGGGGAGGCCCTCGCCCGCTGAGCCTCGGTGTTGAGGGCCACTAATTGTCCAGGCGCTGACTTCTGTCCCTGCGGAACTCCTGGACAAGTCTCGGCGCCAGCGCCTGAACTAACCTTCCCGGGAGCTAGCTCCGCCCTCACCACAGGAGCACTAAGCTCCTCCCTGAGCGCTGTAAGCCCCGCCCCCTGAAGGCCCCCTCCACGTTGCCTGTGTTTCAGAACAAGAGCCCGAAGGCTCAAGTGAGCCTGGGCAGCAGCCTGGAGGAGCTGGAGGCGCTTCCGGAGGAGGATGCCGGCGGCGGCGATGAGGACCGAGAGAAAGAGATCCTCATAGAGCGAATCCAGTCCATCAAGGAGGAGAAGCAAGTGTTCCCCCAGCCCCTCACCCCTCCACCCCACTCCAGGCTCCATCAGTGGCCCTTAGGAGACCGGTGGCCTCGCCAGGCCATGTCCCCTCGTCCCTGGCACACTGCAGACAGTACTCTTAACACCTGACCAGAAAGCCTCAGAGCAGGCTGTTTAAAGCCGGGGCTTGGGCTGGGCCCAGCTCCGCGGTGGAGCCCTAGCCTAACAGACTGTCTTCAGCTGGGGGGGGGGGGGGGCTCGGCTGTCATGCCAGCAAGAGGATTGCTTGGGTCCAGGAGTGTGAGGCCAACTGGGCTCTCAAAAAAATGTTAATGCCAGGGAAAAGGTGGGCCAAGTTGCTTGGCCACCACAGTCCTAGGACAGGGGAGGCTGCCCCAGGCAGGAGCTCTTGCCGGCTCCCTGCTGGGCTGGCCCCCCAGCTTCCCTCAGCATCGTGACACCTGCCCCTGATGAGTTTCAGAGCGCTCTGGGGGGAGGTAGGTTGGGACTGGGTGACCCCGAGGAGCAGGACAGCCTGCCCTGCCCCTACCTGCCTGCACTTCCCCTGGGGTAGTCTTGGACACGGTGACCCCTTCCCCAGGGAGGACATCACCTACCGACTGCCAGAGCTGGACCCGAGGGGCTCTGACGAGGAGAACCTGGACTCGGAGACCTCGGCCAGCACCGAGAGCCTGCTGGAGGAGCGGCAGGCGCGCGGAGCCGCGGAAGGTCAGTATTCAGTAAGGTAGTGTCACTCTTCTCCCCGTCCACCCGCAGGCCCCGGGCGAGGGTCCCTCTGCCGGCCCGAGGGGCAGTAACCCTGCCATCTGTCTCTTAAAAGGGCCGCTCGCGCCTGCTCTCCCCTGCCCCAGCTCGCCCGCCCCGAGCCCCCTCCCCGCGGCGGCCGCCCCGCCACGACGGAGGCCGACCTCCTTCGTCACCGTCAGAGTGAAGACCCCGCGGCGGACGCCCATCATGCCTACTGCCAACATCAAGCTCCCGCCCGGCCTGCCCTCCCACCTGTCCTGCTGGGCGCCACGTTCGCAGGAGGCCGCCATCCCGGTGAGGCGCCGAGAGCCCCCAGCGCGGCGCCCGGACCTGGTGCACTCGGTGTACATCGCGCCCGGGGCAGACCTGCCACCACAGGGCGTCCTGGAGCCCCCGGACGAGCACGAGCGGCCCCCGGGGGTCAAGCGGAGGTACTCGGACCCCCCGACATACTGTCTGCCCCCCGCCTCGGGCCAGGCCAATGGCTGAGGCCCCGCGCGGAGTCCGCATGTCCAAGCGCCCGCGCGGGGAGCTGGGCGCCGGCCTGCAGAGCTAGCGTTCCACTCGGAGAAGGATCCGGAACGCGAAGCCTCAGGGGAGCCCAGG
>PVLC010030409.1:0-19521 GCA_004027655.1 Graphiurus murinus | reverse complement strand
GCGGTACTGGGGATTGAACAGAGGGGCATTCTACCTCCGAGCTACACCCCCAGCCCTATCTTTTATTCTTTATTTTGAAACCGGGTCTCACTAAGTTGCGGAGTGCCTCACTAGGTAGCTGAGGCTGGCCGCGAACCCAGATCTTCCGGTCTCAGCCTCCCGAATGCTGGGATTACAAGCGTGCGCCACCACGCCCCGCCTTATTTCATTTCTTCAAAATCATTTCATCATATTTACAACTGAGCAGAGTGTACTACCTAGCATGTGAGTACTCAATATATACTTGTGTAGACAGCTTAGAAATTGAATCTAGCTGACTGAGTGCAGGCAAATGTAATAGAGTACAGGTTGATCCTTATCAATATCTTGTAGAAAATTACACAAAGGCGGGGAGGGATTCTCCCTAAATGCTAAATGAAAGATTAAGCATCTTGGGTGCCAAAGCTTAATTTTGCAAGATAAAGATTGGATAGCACAAGAATGCCAGTTTCATTACATTAATTCAAATAAGGGAGGGGAAATCCCCTATTTATATGTGTTTTCAGTGGAGGAAAACCAAGGAATCAGAGGTTATTTATATGTGTTTTCAGTGGAGGAAAACCAAGGAATCAGAGGTTATTTAAGACTCTGAATTGTCCATAAGAGTGGCTGATCAATAAAATCCTGTGAAGTGATCCATTGGAATGAACATTCATATCTAAGATCCATTGATGGCAGGATTTGTGAATGTGTGAGTCTGAGCATAGACTGGGTAGGGAGCTGTTTGCTTCCTGACCTATGTGTTCATGATATATTGTGCACATAAGTTGTAGTTTGTCACCCATAAAATTGAGTGTTCATAAATCATGCTGCCTTCAGAGTATTGTGCAACCTTGCTATATTCATTTGTGTTGAAATCTCAGGATATATTCTATGAAACTTTATGTGGCTTGGAATTGGTGATCCACTAATAGCTAATCTATTTCTCCTTTCCTTTAAATTTGCAGTGTTCTCAGTTTATGGCAGATCGTTGCAAAAATGATTATAAGGATTTATTATCCTGTATCTGTATCCTTGGGCAGTGCCTTCCTGTACTGACTCCAGGCTTGTCAATACATATGCCTTATTGGCCAATGGAACATTAGCAAACTTGATGGAAACATATGTTGAAAGGATTTGCACCTCATGCGTATTCTGTTCTCTTGCTGTTTGAATAGAAGTGTTTATTGCAGTTACTCTCTCTGCCTCAACATTATATTCTAGGTAAACTGGGAGTAGGATAATTTATTTTTTAGATTAAATGCTTTGATCATGAGGAGTTCCAACAGAGATGCCCATCTGTACCTCATTAAATCACAAGGTTATATATTTTACACCTGATACTATCACTCATGCATTTGTAAAAATGGAAGAGGTATGGATTTTTGTAGTCCGAGAGGAACTAGGTCAAAATGGCTGCTAAAATTCGTTCACAGTATCCAAGGCCCTTGTTAATGCCTTTTCATACTAACTTGGGAGTGTGACATTTTAGGGCTTGTCCTTTTCCTATCTTGACTCCTTGGTTCCTCTCTGTAAAGAAGTTAGAGCTGGCTTGTTTGATGAGTGAAACTTGCCTCAGTTGTAGTTTGGGTCTGGAGTGTCCCAAAATCTCCTGTGGAAAACACAGCCCACAATGCAGCCAGGTTCAGAAAGGGGCCCTTAGACAATGAGAGGATCATGAGGACCCTCCCCCCATGGACCACTGGGAAGGCACTTACTTGGAGGAAATGGGTCGCTGGAAGAGTACTCTGGAAGACCTCATCTTCTCCCTGCCCCCTTCCCACTTCTCTCTCTCCTGGCTCTTCTGAGCTGAGCAGCTTTCCTCCCCACCCCTTCCATCATGATGCTTCAGTCTTGGAGCCAGCAGACCAAGGACTCTGAAACCATGAGCCAAATTAAATCTTTCCTCTTCTAAGTGGTTCATGTAAAATATTTTGGTCATAGTGACAAAAAGCTCATTAAGACACACCCCCATTACCCTATATTCCCCAGACAACTAGACATCTGAGTGAGGATCTACTAGAATATCAAGTCATCAGTCATTCTCTTTACTAAATACACTTTAGGCAACTGAAGAGATTATCTAGTTCCATACAAACCACAAGAATCAGTTGCTTTCTCAGGTTGGTGAAAAAGACCGCATTCTAAGATTCTCTAGCTCAGAGAATAGGGATTTGAGGAGAGAGGTAGGGAGGTGAAAGGGGAGATTTGATGAGGGAAACAGTGCAAATAACCCTCTGTTCATATATCAAGTTCCAGTTTTAATATTCTGTATGGAATGGAGGAGGAAGCAAGGTGAGACTCAGTGGAAAACCCACCCAATGCTGTGTCCATCTATTCTCTCACACTAAGTCCTTTTATAATGTATAAGAACAATGAACCAGAGAGAGAGAGAGAGAGAGAGAGAGAGAGAGAGAGAGAGAGAGAGAGAGAGAGAGAGAGAACATCCAGACACAAAGATTTCAGGCAACTACAAATCTCATCTCTATTACTGGGAATTCCTAGCCACTAATATTGTTTTGGAATAGGTAACTCCATTAAACAGACATTCAGATACCACTCTTCATTTTTTAATTTTGCAAAAACTTAAAAATATTTTAGTGGTGCATTGTAATTACACATTTGAGTGAGGTTCATAGTAATACAAATATACATGCCCACAGTACTTGGTGTGTTTTCCTCCACCATCCCACTCCCCTGTCCCTCCCTCCCATACATTTTAGTGAGATTGGCAGTGATACCTTGATATATGGACACCCGATTTGAACTCATCAGTTCTCCTTTTCCCTCTCCACACCTCCTTCCCTGGAACCCCTTCCACAATTCTTTTGGTATCTTGTCTCTTTCATCTGAAGTCCTTTTGTTTTCTATTTTCTCTCCAGCTTCCAGAAATATGAGAGAAAACATGCAACCCTTGACTTACTGAGACTGGCTTGTCTCAGCACAATACTCCTTGATTCTATACATTTTCCTGCAAATGACATAATTTTGTTCTACTTTATGGCTGAGTAAAGCTCCATTGTGTGTTTAAACTACATTTTCTGTATTCATTCATCTGTTGATGGATAGCCAGGTTAGTTCCATAATTTGGCTAATGTGAATTGTACTACTATAAACATAGTATGCATATATCACTATAGTATTCTGAAATAATTTTTTAGGGGGGAGAAAGTACTGAGAAGTGGTATAGTTGGGTCTTACAGTGGTTCTATTCCTAGTCTTTGGTGTGTGTGTGTGTGTGTGTGTGTGTGTGTGTGTGTGTGTGTGTGTGGTGTGCTAAGGATTGAACCCAGGTGCATTCTACCTCTGAGCTACAACCCCAGCCCTATCTTTTTATTTTTATTTTAAAAGAAAGTTCTCACTAAGTTTCTAAGAGCCTTGCAAAGTTGCTGAGGCTGGCTTTGAACCTGTGATAATGCTGTCTCATTCTCCCAAGTAATGGGATTACAGGCATGGGCCATTATACCTGGCATCCATTTCTAGTCTTCTGAGGAAACTCCATACTGATTTCCATAGTGTTTGTACTAATTTATAATCCCACCAAGAGTATACACATTTTTTCTCTCTCAGTTTAATAAAGTTATATTCAAATGCATTACATTAAATCACATTGTCTGAGATGTTATTTGTGACTAGATAACAGATAAAATGACATATCAAAGGTTAAATGCCAGTACCTGGGGGACAGCCTTACTTAGTAAATATCCATCTAATTAGCTCCAACATTCAGGAAATCCAAGGAAAGAAAATGTATATAAATCCTCAGGTAAACAGGAAGAACATTTGTATGACTGAGGATGAGATCTATTAGGGAAAGTGTGAAGCCCTGGTCAGATGCAAACAACAGAGACCATAAAGTGTCAGAAGTCCTGGTGTTGAATCTTAGAAGAAGGCTGAAGGAAATCTAATTTTCTGATTTAGTCAAACATCAAGCAAAATAAACAGGAAACAATTTTACATTCTCTGACAGCTTTTATGTCTCCTGTTAGTCACTTTCCATCACTGTAGCAAATACTTGAGATAATCACCTTATTTTTAAAAATTGGATTATTTTGGTTGAAAGATTTGAAGATCCCTGCTAATGATCATTTGTTCCTGTTGCTTTTGAGTCTATGGTAAGGCTGCATATCATGGTGGGAGTATATGGTCACCTCATGACCAGGGACCAAAAGAGAGAAAGAAGAAAGGACCAGGGCCTCAAATCCCTTTCAAGGGCATGACCCCAAAGACCCAAAGCGCTCTCCCTAGGATCCACATCTAAAAGGTTCTGGAGCTTCCCAATAGCATCGCTCTGGGGTAAAATCATTGAGCACATGAGCTCAAGCTTCGGTGGAATTTTATAATACAAATGTATAGCACCTCCTGTGCTGAGGATGATGTTAGAATATATATGTGAAGAAATACATTTGAGATTGTGGAAGTATCATGTGGAAAGTTCACTTCAGAGTCCTAAATTTAATTTTTTTCCCTTGGATAATTTATTCCTCTATATTTTTAGTAATTTTATTGGTGCACTGAAATTATACAGCATAGTGAGATTCAAAGTCATCTATATCCACACATCGCTTGGTGTGTTTCCATTCAGATGCCCAACCCACTTTCCCACTGCCCTCCCCACTTCCCCATACATGGTAGTGAGAATGGTAGTGATACCACCATATATGAATATAGAATTATTTGATCTCCTTCCTTCCCACCACATCCCCTTTCACTATTCTACTGATCTCTCACCATTTTTGACTGAAGTTCCTTTTGTTTTCTATTTTCTCTCTAGCATCCACACATGAGAGAAGACATATGACCCTTCACTTTCTGAGCCTTTCCCGTCTCATTTAGCATAATGTTCCCACATTCTATCCATTTCCCTACAAATGACATAATTTTATTCTTTGTGGGTGAATAGTACTCCATTGTGTGTATATACCACATTTTCTTTATCCATTCATCTGTTGATGGACACCTAGGGTGGTTTCATAATTTGGCTATTGAGAATTATGCTTCTATAAACAAGGGTGTCCATGTATCACTATTGTATTTAGTGAAGGTCTTGTATCAAGGCAGAAGTGTTTAGGCTAGATATTTATCTGGGGTTCGTGAATCATGAATGAATTTTGAAAACTTGGGAAACAGAGTGGAATATATGGAATTTTTCTTTCGGGTCTTAATGAAAATTATCTTCCTGAAAATAAACAACAAAATATGCATACCTACAATAAAACAAACTAAAGAAAAACAGGAATAAGAAAATAAAAAAGAAACATAATTTAGCATAAATTGTGTCATTCACATATGGTTTCTCTTAATCATAGAGCATCATGGGATAGATTATTCAAAATCAAGTGAGGCACAATTATCACTCATTATCAATAACAATTTCAAATTGGAAAAATAAACTTTGCCACTCATTGTGATTATGATTTTCTTTGTTTACATGAGGTAGAAAATACTAACAGAAAAGCAATTTTTTTTAGTTTATGTTTCTTCTGGCTTTTAACTCTATTTACATTTATGATAGAACACAAATAATGGTACTGTAAATACAAGCACAGTAAATTCCCTCAAGTGTGTGTTCTGGAAATCACCTTTAAGAGGGTCATATGTTGTGCTTCTTTTAAATGCAACTTAAAATTAAGGGAGAATTTTCAATCATACCAGAACTTCAAAATCTATGTGGTCTAAACATGCCCAATGTGTGGGGGTAAACAGAAAAAAAACAAAAAAACAGGTTGCACTTAAATATGTATTTACTTAATATGCACTTTATAAGCATCAGCTAACTTTGGGGGGGGGTACTGGGGATTGAATCCAGGGGCATTCTACCTCTGAGATACACCCCCAGTCCTATTTTATTTTTATTTTGAGACAGAGTTTAGTTAAGTTAAAGAGTCCCATTGCCTGCTGAGGCTGTCCTGGAACCTGCAATCCTCCTGTCTCAGCCTCCAAGCACTGGGACTACAAGTATGTGCCACCACGCCCAGCTAACATCAGCTAATTTGAATTGATGAGTCAGTGTGTACATAGCATAATGTCAAGTACTTATTTTTTTTTTATGAAAAGTTATTTGAAGTGTGGTTGGGGGTGTTTCTAATTAGTCCATCCAGAAGATACATCAGATTCTATAAAATACTTTTGAAAGAAATAGATTTTTAAATTATTAGATATAGCAAAACTTTGAATTTACTCAAAAAAAGTCTAGTTGTAAAGCATGTTACAAAATACCTTATCACTTTCATAAAGAAGGAAACTCTCCATCATAGTGAAGCCCTAGATATAATCAACAGTCTCATGAGTTGGAGCAGAGAGAGAAATGTGTAATTCACTGAATGTGGACATCGATATCCATAATGGAATTTGGATATTTTGCTGTTTTGAGATGTCTTCCACTAGTTTATTAATCAGTCCATCATCTTTAAATTCAGCCTCACACAAAGTTTCAGGACACAGACACTTTGCCAGGATGTAACATGTGTGGCCTCTACTCCATTTTCCTATAGAATTCTCTTTGCCCTCCAATATCTTTTGAGCACAGTCTGTACTATCTACTTTTCTAGCCACATTCTGGCCCTTCCAATCTCTTCTCACCAATGAGTTTCAGACTCAAAATCCACATGATGGTCAGACTTAGATACAGCTGTGACCCCACGACTCTTGCACTAATTTCTACGGTAATCAGCATTCTTATAGTTATAACCCCCTCCCCCCCCAAAAGACCATGCAATTCAGAGGAAGGAAGATTTATTTTTATTTTCTCATGGTTTCCTTAGAGATTTTTGGGTTCAGTTCATGTGAGGCCAAGAACCATGGATCTCAGGGCATGGTGGCAGGAAGTAGAAAGAGGTAGAGTACAAGGCTTGGCTCTCACATCATGGAGGCTGGAAGCAAGAGAGTGAGCAGGGAGAGGAGGAACCAACCATGTAATCCCCAAGGCTACATCCCCGGGACCCCTCCTTAGCAACCAAGCAATGCTTCCAACATCGCTGCCTTGTTTCTGTGAGGGCTGGGGGACATTCCAAATCCAAACCATTACAGAATATATCACTACCAACTGCACTAGCATGGACGGGTGGGAAAAGGAGGCAAAGGATGGGGTGCAGAGGGAACACACCAAGAGGTGTTGTGTGCATATATGAATCACACTATGATGTTAAAAAAGGATATATTATATTTTGGAAGCATTCACCATTACCTGAACTCCTTGGCAGATATTTTCTGTCAAACATTGTGATAAACCTGATAATTCTATGTTCCTCTAGTCACTGCCATGAACACTTCTGAAAAACTACAGTTCCCTGGATGAGCTGCTATGTCAGACAAAGATGTTGGAGGTGAAGAATCATAACTTATCATAAAATTGTAATAATATAGTTATTGTATCTATGTTCAAGGATATGAAAGAAATTATGTTTACTAAAAGTAAGAAATTCAAACAGAAAAATGAAAATTTTTTTTGTATTATATGAAGTACTTCTGTACTCTGGAATTAAAAAAAAAATTGTTCTATACAGAAATATAAACAGCCCTGAATACACCTGGAAGAATTACCGTGTTGAAAATCACTTATGCCACATAGCTAGTACTTGCCAACTTTCTGTGAATTCTCTGTTTCACTCACCTTCCCTTACAGTTAGGTTGAGTTTTTGTGACTGGTTATATAGACAATGGAGTGTGGGTGCAGGGACTTGTATCTGTTCAAAGCTAAGACATTTAAGAGTTAATGAGCTGCTTCTCTCTTCCAGCGCTATGAAGATTTTGAATTTTCTACATGACATACATAGTATTTAAGCTAAAGAGGGTTTCCCAGTTTGCACCAGACTTTTTAGAAGTAGCAATTAAACTCTTATTTTATTAAGCCTACAATTTTGGTGCTTCTCTGTGGTGTTAGCTATTTTTAATTACCCGAAAATGCCATCCCTGTAGCTTAAAGTCCTACTTAAATCTGCTCAGTAATTTTTTTTTTATTAAATTTACCCTTGGATAATCTACAAAAAGTTCATTTTTTTTCTTTCAGTTGCATGTGTTTTTATATAAGTGCCTTTTCCCTTTAAGAGTAGTCAATTTTTGTTTCAAAAAGAAAGGACAAGAGAAAATATTTTTACATTTTGGACTCAGAATAAAATGCATTTCAAATGGAATAAAAATTGCAATTCGTTTGTATTTCATTATTAATTACTTGGTCATTGCAGGTAAAATTTCAGAAGTTTATGCATTAGTTAAAGGCAGTTGATTACTAAAAAGTGAATGGCTTCTAAAACTATTCTCTAAAAGTGAATGTACATTGTATTTTGATATCTTCAGTCACCATGTCATTCGGGTTCAGAGGATAACTGATAGGTAAGTCTTTTTTATGAAATACTGCTATAATAGTCAAGCTTTGTGGCACCATGAGCATGATGTTATGGAAATTGTTACCTTGTATTAAAATGTAAATTTGACCCATTTTGACCTACGTGTATATAATTTTGAGAAAACCATGCATTTGTAGCACTCATTCAGTTTTGCCTGCTCCTTTTCTCCAATACTGCTGGAGTATTATCCTTGGAGGCATCTTACCACTGTGACTGCTGCCAATGGTTTTAAAATAATTATCCTCAGAGGTCTTTTCATGGGATTTTTGCATCCTAGAGCATATAAACTTGCTCAAGAGCATTGGAAACTTACTATTTGGATACAGGGACTCTTAACAGGTTAATCACAGAGGGATTACTAGGCCCACTCTTAAAAATGAAGATCAGGAATAAAATAATTCATGCATATCAAGAAGAAAAGAGCCTCAAATATGACCATCCCAGTATCAAAACTTTTCAGATCCAGTCTTCACTGATATTTTCTCAGTACCGACCATCCAGTTGCACACCCATTCAGCCTCAATGGTCTCTGTACCCCACCTCTACCATCACTCACTGCATCCTACCAATTTCACCTCCAAGCTCTCTCAGGTATTACCACTTCTTTCCATCTCTTCTGCCAACCTTTCAGTTTAAACTATGAGTATTACTCTCCAGAGGTACTTAACCCCTGTCCCCCAAAGCCTCCCTTATTCAGATTCTCACTAAATCTGTAGTACCTAATGTTTTTTTAATGTGCAAACACAACCATGTCATCTCCCTGCTTAAAACCCCAGTATAATTCTTCTTTGCTCCTAGGAAGAACAAACCCAATAATACAGCACAAAGCCTATGAAAATCCTGGCTTTCAGTGACCACTCTGGCTTTGTTCCACATCAATCTCTCCCCATTCCTTTGCTTTGCCTGGCCTGTGCATGCTGTTCCGCTAGCCTGGTACATACCTTATTAAATTAACCTGCCTTCATCCTTGAGGTCATGTTGTTTCTCCCGGATGAAACTTTCTAAACTGATCACAATGTGATATCTTCTCTTGTCCCTTTATATTTTTTCTTCATAGGACTAAAGATTACATTTATATATTTAATTTGCGATTTCTAAAGCAGGTCTCTTTTCTAGTAAAAGATAGCTGCCATGAGGGAAGGGGTTATACCCATTTAAGCTCCCCATTTTATTACTAAAATGTAGCACCCTCCTAATACTTAATGGGAGCACAAGAAATATGTATTATATGAATATACGAGTAAACAAACACATGAACAATTGAAAGGCCAGATTACCTTACTGGAGATACTGAGTATAACAAAAAATGTATGAATAAGTGTGCTGTAGTATCTATTGCCTAACTCTAGGAATAAAAGGTAAGAAACAAAAATTAGAGTCATTTTATTTCCAGATTCCTGAGTATAAGTGGATATTTCAAAATGGACCTACTTATAAATGGGAGTTCCATTTAAACATTAAAACAAATTTTCCATTTTTCATTTGGCTTTGTTTTTAACAATATTATGTCTATTTTCATTATGCATCTAGTTAGAAATATTTCTTTGTATTCAAGTTAGAATAATTGATTATAGTGTCTGGTAATTAATTTTTCCAAAAATGACCTAATATTAGGCAAGTATGAACTTTATAGTGCATATGATCAACAATATTTTGTATATTTACCCTATTTCTAAACACATTTTTTCAGCATTATAAGAAATATTATTTAAAAAAAATCTATCATGCATCACATGATTAACAAATTCATACCTAAAACATCAATGTTTCTCCTTTAAATTTTTAGTTAAAAATATTTTAGTCATATTTGGAAAAGAAACTAAAGACCCAGAAAACGTTCTCAAGGACAGAATTTCTGCAGTTGTCACTGCAGAGGAATCATTAGCGTGTTTCTCCTCATGAGCCACCACTGTTCTTAGCCTTTCATTCCCTTTCAGTTATGTTTGCCAGATTTGGTATCCTGCTGTTTGGGTCTATAACAAGATGTGTTCATGCAAGAGATTTTTTTTGTGTGTGGATAAATGAGTTGCCTGAAGGTTGACCAGCCTGGCAACTTATGTCTCAGAGGTCCTATGATGTCCCTCAGGAATGCTGAGGAATGCACACTGTAACCTGTGAGTGCCACCTTCTTCTTCTGAAGGCATGCTTCCTTAGAAGACAAAGTACTGAATTATAGTCAAGATTTATACTTTCCAACTCTGCCTTTAGATCTGCAAAAATTAACGCTATGCTTTGGTAACTATGAAAATGAAATGCCTTTAAAACACTTGATAGTTTTGTCTATAGTAGACAATTTGATGATACTTAATCAAAATATAATAATCAAATATTCTATTTCTGTATCTAAGGATATATCTTGTGCATATATTTTACATATGCATAAGAACTATGATCAGTGATATTTATTATAGCATAGTTAATACAGGAAAAAAAATTAAACTTGACCCAAACAAGAAATTGATTTAATAAATTATGAAATAGTCATCCAGTTGGATGTTATGTAACAATATTGAAGGAACATGCCATATCTGTAGATACTTGTTCTGGAGATGAATGCTTTCTCTCTACTTCACTGAAAGTTTCCATAAATAGTGGCATTCTCCCCTAGAAACAGTTGTGGGGTTTTCCCCATTCTTTATTCTTGACTAGTGAGAGACAGGTTTCTTGACTTATCTACCAATGTGGTCTCTGTTGTTCCTCCTTCCACCCAGACAGAGTAAGGAGTATCTTGCCAAGTGGCTCACCTCTGTAGTGCGTAATAGATAGTCTTACCTATATGCTGGTATATTCATGAACTATCTCTGAAAGTCTGTAATGTGAGTATCCTTGAGAAAAGAAATTTTTAGACAATAGAAGAAGGATAAAGGGTGACTTATATTTCACTGCACATCCTATTGTTCTGTTTTAACTGTGTGTATATATTAATTTTTCAAAGAAAAGTAAATTTAAAATGTCAAAATATAAATAAATGCATTCTAATTTATTTGAGCACAATCTGTTCTTGGGAATAGTATGATTAATCAGCAATCCTCCCCAAGTTTACTTATCCAGGAACCTATTGTGCCAGGCTCTTGGCTGAGCATCACAGTGGCTGTCTCATTTCATGGCTCCATCAACCCTATAAGGTATAGTTTGTGCATTGTCAGATGAAGATCTTGAGTCCAGAGAAGCAAATTAAACAAGGTCACACAATATTTATTCGGGCAAAAGTATAAATGCAGATGTTTGCAATTCCAAAGTCCATCCTCATTTCATCACATCACACTGAGGTTCTGCCCTATAATCCACCTCATTCATGTACCCAGGGAGGACTTAACTGAGCCCACGTAGTGGACCACGACTACTGCCAGGTCGTCAGGTGTCTGAGATCTGTGTGATAGATGTGAGTACTTTGGGTTAAACTTTGGAAACCGTTGCTTAACTTGCAAATGGTTGAGTGTTAACTGCTATAGCTGAGCTAAAAATACCTTCTTCTGATCAGATCGCTAGTTCCCAGTAGAAACCATAGCAAGATAGAGAACAGGAGAGGTAAATCAGGGTTCCTATCACTCCTGAGCAGGCTCATTTGTGACATCATGGGGCACTGGTGACCTTGTTTGGGAGTAATGTGAAGCCATCACCAACTGGTACACTGCATTTATATAGTAGTTTAATTTAAACTACACTATGGTTTTCTTGGTATATTCATGAAATCCAAGTCATCTCATGACATAATATTTCCTTTGGAGTAAGAATGATCAGTTCACTCTTGACCATCACTTCCCAGCTGGTGGCTTTGGGCAACTTAGTGTTCTGCAACTCAGCTTTCTCATCTTTAAGTGGGATAATAAGTACACTTAGATGATAGCTTTATTGCAAAGATTAAATGACAGAGTAGACATATATCCTTAGGTACATGCCAAGTGCTCAGTGTCTTATTTATCGTTACTATTGTATTCTACAAATCAGTTGTACATTTGCCTGAGATTTTAAAATTGAAATATGCTCCTTATGTAGGAAGAATAATGTGAAAAGTAATAACTGGAAATTGTGGCAAGTGAACTAGGTACTGAGTAAAATATTTTCCACTTATAGATCCTTTAAGAGGACTTTGATATATTATAAACTCAAGCCAGATTGAAATAAAAATTATATTTTTCTTTATGGCTAAGATTGGTAAAAACAAGAAAGAGCTTAAAGCATGCATGTTTTAGTGGTCTACATGATAACAAAGATGTGTAATTGTCAAAGAAATGAGATTATAGAATGAATATATCTCTGGCAGGGGACTAATATCAAGAATGTATAAAGCACTCAAAAACCTTAACGCTAAAAACAGCCTAATAAAATTGGGCAATTGAACTGAACACTTTTCAAAAGAAGAAATACAATTGGCCAATAGTTATATGAAAAGTTTTTCAATATCATCAATAATTTGGAAAATGCAAATAAAAAATACACTGAGATTCCATCTAACTCCAGTAAAAATGGCAATCACCACAAATACAAACAATAACAAATGTTGGCGAGGGTGTGGGGAAATAGGAACTCATACCCTCTTGATGGAATTGTAAATCGGTACAACCACAATGGAGATCATTTTAGTGGTTTCTCAAAATATTGGGAATGAAACCACCATATGACCTAGCTTTACTACTCCTTGGTACCTTACCAAGAAATTAAAGCAAGAATATTATAGTGATACATGTATCCATGTTTATAGCAGCATAATTCACAATAGCCAAATTATGAGACCAACCTAGGTGTCCATCAACAGATGAATGTATAAAGAAAATAAATATGTTATATACACACAATGGAATTCTACTCAGCCATAAAGAAGAACAAAATTATGTAATTTGTAGGAAAATGGATGGAACTAGAGAAGATTGTAATAAGTGAGATCTGCCAGCCTCAGAAGGTCAAGGATTGTATTTTTTCTTTCATATTTGGAAGTTAGAAAATAAAAAATATAAGGGACATTAAAAATGCAAAGAGAGACTTGTAGAGTAGCGGAAGGGGATTGAAAGAGGGAGTTAGAAAGAAGGAGGGGGAGATTGAATGAAACTGTGCAAATAATATTATGGCAATATGGTAATATGTGAACGTATTACTACTAATCTGACCAACATGTGTGGAAAGGAAGGAGGCAAGGAGGTGGGGAGGAATGGGATATGGAGGAAAATACACCCAGAGTTATGTGCATGTAGGTTTGTATCACATTGAACCTCACTATGATGAAGTTCCCAGAATAACATCTTGGATTATGAATTTTAGATTGTTCTTCCTTCATTAGGTAAGCATTTAAAGCTATCATTTTTCTCCAACCACAGCTTTTGCTGTGTTTCATAAAACTTATTTACCCTGGCTCATGAATAATTTAGAATTGTGGTGCTTAATTTCCAAATATTTGATGTGCCTCCAATTTTTTTTTTCTGTTGTGAATTTTAATTTGATTCAGTTTTGCTCAGGGAAACAGCTTTTTATGGTTTCCATAAAGAAGGATAAAGAACATTTGAACAGCATTATCAGCAAACTTGACCCAACTTATATATATATGAACTTTTTCACTCAATAAGAGCAAAATGTACCTGTTTAGAAATGCACAAGAACAGTATGCAATAGGCCATGTGTTAGGACATAAGTCACTCCACATGATGCTCTTATAGAAGATGTGCGTTCTCTTCCAAGATTGTTGTATTTCTCAGTATAATTGAAACTACTGGCCTTTAAATGTCATAAAAAGTGAAGTTTTTAATTTTTCTTGGTAAATTTAGGGTTGTAGAATTACATGTTCTTTCCTCTAGAAAGATTCTACAAGGCAATGCAACCTTCACATTTTCCTTAACGTATGATGTGTTCACTTGGTTGGAAATTTGCAATTTGAAATACTTTAATTTAATAAGAGATTCATAACTCCTGGGTGAGATTTTAAATTATGAGAATAGGAAAGTATAGAGGTGAATGAAGTCAAGTTATTATAGGTGGAAATTTCACAGAAAAACACTTTGTTCTCCGCTTAGAGGTCAGGATGGTTTAGAAGAAAAGTGGATTTCTAGCCGGGAGTGGTGGTGCATGCTTGTAATCCCAGCATTTGGAGGCTGAGACTGGAGGATCCAGGTTCGCGACCAGCCTCAGCTACCTAGTGAGGCATTCCGCAACTTAGTGAGACCCTGTTTCAAAATAAAGAGTAAAAAATAGGGCTGGGTGGGGTGTAGTTCAGAGGTAGAATGCTCCTGAGTTCAATCTTAAATTCTGCTGGTTTGTTTAGCAAGGGCAGATGAGTCCAAATGTGTGAGCAGACTAAGCCCAACGTGGATCTATCTGAGCTAGAGGAAGTTTAGGGGAAGGGGCTCTATACTGGAATGAGATCACTTATTTGCATCCATTTCTGGGTAGTCAGAAGTACAAAATGAGATTTGGCTCTGATTCTGGGTCAGGACACACCCTCAGGCTTTGGACAGTAGTATGCAATTTTTTGTTTTTTTTTGTTTTTTGGGGTTTTTTTTTGCAGTACTGGGGATTGAACTCAGGGACATTCTACCTCCGAGCTATACCCCCAGCCCTATTTTTTATTCTTTATTTTGAAACCGAGTCTCACTAAGTTGCAGAGGGCCTCACAAGGTAGCTGAGGCTGGCCTCGAACCCGGATCCTCTGGTCTCAGCCTTCCGAATGCTGGGATTACAAGCATGCGCCACCACGCCCGGCTGGTAGTATGCATTTTTATATGCCTGATATCCTTTCTCCCCTTCTTCTAAGATAACATGCCTCCCTATCCACAGTGTGAGTCTGTATTGCAGACTGGAACTATCATTACCTTGGTATCTGGATTTTTTGTTTCCAATGCAGTATCACCTCCCTGAGCAGAAAATAGGCTAATGAAGCTGGCATGCACGTGCATGATAATGATAGCACAGATCACATGCATTTGCCTTAGATATGGGTGAAAAGTGTAAGAGACAACCCCCAGAGCGTGGAGCTAAGAGTCACTGAAAACAATGGATGAGGACTTACCTCCAGAGAGCAGAATAAGTGTTATCATTCCTGCTGAAAGATAACATTTGTGTTCCTAAAATTCACTGTACTAGCAAAATCATGTAATAAAAATTGACAAGGCTTGTGGGGAAAATTGGGCCAGGTGCATGCAATGATATAAATGTGTCCCCTCCAACATTCAGGTGTTACTAATACCATAGCAGTAGAAGTGGGATTTAGATTCTCAGGAAAGAGTCATCATGTTAGGCTTGAGGACAGTCTCAGCAGCTTAGTGAGGCCTTGTGTCTAAATAAATAAATAAATAAATAAATAAGGTTGGAAGTATAGCCCAGAGGTAGATGACATGGGTTTAATCCCTAGTATCTTCCCCCCAAAAGAAAACAAACAAACAAGAAACAGTCCTCTTGCAATATTGCACTACCCTACCCCATGTCCTTCCATCATGTGAGGACAAAACGAGATGACCTCATTAGATAGTAGCAGCTTGATCTTGGACTTCCTGGCCCCCAGAGCTGTGGGAAATAAATTTCTATTCTTCATAAATTGCCTAGTTTGGGTATTTTGTTTTAACATTCCAAAGCTGACTAAGCAATTCTCAAACACTTCATCAGTGACATAAAAAAAAAAAAAAAAATAGGAACCTGACAAAAAAGGCATCATGGTTTTAACCATACTAAATGTTTAAGAAAATACTATATTCAATTTAGCACTTTACCTTGAAAAAGACAAGAATTTACTTTTTTGGCAATATAATTATTTTTAATATTCATTTTTCTTTTGGAGGGAGAAACATGCTTGTTTTTTTTTTAAACAGCACCTGTAAACAAGTCAGTAAGTGAACTATTTTGAGAGCCTATATTTATATAAATATAATGGGCTGTGTATGTTAAATTACCATAACAGCAACTGCATTACATAATAGTTTTTGAAGGCAAGTCAGGCTAAAATAAGAATAAAATTTTATAGCTAAAAATATTCATAGCAGCAACTTTAAAAAGATGATTTTATTAAGTCATTGCACTTAGTCATTTTATTGCTACAGAAAAACAAGGCCAATAAATTATAACACTTCTCATTTCTGATCTTGATTGTCTCATTCTGCTTGCACTTCTCAAGTTCAAATGCATGCATAAAATGTTTTTTTTCTTTTCTGTGATCACAATAAAGAGCATTAGAAAGAGAACCTGTTACACAAGGCTCATTCTCTCTGTGCATCTTGAGACTTTTCTGTAAATTTTCATAAAATTCTATAAAGGTAACAGCTTTATAAGTAAGAGAGAAGCTTAGTGATCACAAACACAAAACAGTAACACTGAAATACAATTAGAAAATTAGTAATATGTGTTTCAAAGCATAACAAATCTCAACAGAACATTCACTAATTAATTTGACAACAACAGATTCCATGATGTTCACCTTTACTGGTCATTTTTTTTTTATTCATATATAGGAAAGTAAACTAAGTGTTTTACTCCCAAGTAAAAGCTACCATTATTATATATTACTCTGTGATATGAGTTTTAGGAATAATAATAAGTTTCCATATCAAGAGCAAATCCTGGTCACTTGCTACATAAAGGAACCATTTTTCTCTAACTTTGAGCTTGCCTGGTTTTTTGTACTATTTTGTCAAAGGCAAAAATGTAGACACAGAAAACTTGAAAATGACTTTTCTATTCTGACTGAGGAGTAGGCAAACAAAAGCGTGTACTTCAGTACTCACTACCATTTTGATTTTATATACTGGTGAGTGTCAGAGGGTTGTAGCTTATGATTTATTATGAAGTGATGGAGGGAGGATTATTTGAAATTGCACAAAAATTGTAGCACCAGATATAGATGGACATGACTTGAAGCACACGCAGTGAGTTAGCTGGTAGAGTTTGAGGAGTGTGTGGACATGCGTGCCCGTGCACATGCTTATGTTCATCTGTTCAGCTGGGTGCAGTTTTCTGTATTGAACTAGTGGACACTACTGTGCATTAGTGAACACAGAGTATAGTTTTATGCTCAACTTGTTTATTAATATGTCAGTTATATTGGATTGCTGTCACATTTTAAAAACATATTATAGCACAACAGATTTTATTTCAAGAATAAAGTCTTTTTTAAAAAATATACTGTGGATTGAACCCAGGGGAATTCTAACGCTGAGCCTCACCTCCAGCCCTTTCTTTAATTTTTCATTTTGAAACAGGGTCTCTCTTACTAAGTTGCTGAGGCTGGCCTCGAACCTGTAATCCCTTTGTCTCAGACTTCCAAGTAATGGGATTACAGATGTGTGCCACTATGCCTGGCTTCTAAAATAAAGCCTATTTTTTTCCATATCTAACTAAAGATGTTTCATGGAAGTGTTTTTTAATAAAATCCTTTCCATTTCATAATTTAATAATTAAAAAAAAACATTTCCCCCTAAATGGTATGTGCACTCTACAAAACTAATGAATTAGGGAGCTATGCTGAGATCTACTTTTATATGGTTCTATGACATTGCCAAAACATTCTGTTTTCTTCAGTAAAAGTAGGGCGAGAAGCACTTTTTGTGTATTGTACAGATCCAGTCAATCAAGATTTATAAGGCTGTTGCTGTATGTGAGTGTGTGTGTGTGTGTGTGTGTGTGTGTGTGAGTGTGTTGTGTGCACTTGCAAGTGTTTAGTATTTTTCAGCTAAGTTGCTTTTTCTCTGAAGACAAATAAATTAATCACACAACAGAAAGAGAAAGAAAAAATCAATTGTTAGCATAATACAAATCAGTTCACATTTCCCTTATGGTGCTGATTTCCGATTCAATTAGAAAAATGTTCTTTAGGGTGAACATTGCAAATCCTGAATTTCAGAGTAGGTTTTGTTTTACTTTTTCATTTAATTCCCTTTTCATGTATTATTCTTTAAATAATTTTAAAAATTATAAATTTTAATTTTTTTCATTCTGTCTTAGAAAATATCAAACCTGAATAACAGTATACTCAGGTTAAAAAAAATCATATATAAGCTAAATATGAGGCTGAACTGTTCTTCGCTTACTAGTTAGCTGTGCGCAGTGGCATAGGCCTGTACTCCCGATACTTTGGAGGCTGATACAGGAGAACTGCAGGTTCAAGGCCAGTTTCAGCAACTTAATGAGACCCTATTTCCAAATAAAAAAATAAAAAGGGCTGGGTTCAACCCTCAGAACTGAAAACCAAAAATAAAACCAAAAAATCAACTAATGTTCTAGTCTCAAGGTGTCTGTTCTCCCCAGAAGAGACATCTGTGCAATTTCCCCTGGGAATCAGGAAATCCTGTATGATAAGACACTCAGCAATTGAACTATTGAAATTTCACTATTGCCTTCTCACTATTATATAGAAAAACATTATTTTCTTTTGTTTGTTTGTTTGTTTGTTTTGGCAGGGTCAGGAGAAGGGTAACAGGGAAAGAGGAGACAGGGCACTCTAGGAAAGGGAGACTTCGAGGGCTCTGTCTCTGTGGCTCTGGGAAGGGGTTCAGCTTTATCACATTGTTAGAATTCAGACTCCTATGATAGAAGATAAGCACTTCAAATATGTGTCTTCTATCTAATTTTTAAATTTTTTATTGGTGCATTGTAATCATACATCTTTGTTAGGTAAAAGCTGGTAGAGGCATACATGCACATATTTCTCATTTAACCCCTCCCCAATTCCCTCCCCACTCCCTCCCCATCCCCCATTCTCAAGTTCAGTTTAGTGATTGACTTTGATACGATTGTGAAAGTACATCATGTGCATTAGGGTGCCCCCCCATCACCTTCAGTTAAGTCACCTTCTTTGCTCATCTAAGGTTTCTCCTTCTTTGTCTAGAGTCCGTCTTATGTCCCACTTTCTCCCTAGTTTCCACATATTAGGGAAAGCATTTGATTTTTTACTTTCTGTGACTGACTAATCTCACTCAGCATAATGTTTCCAGTTCTTCTATCTAATTCAATGTAAGGTTTGTGACACTTTTAATTAAGGCTAAAGCTATTGAATGCCTCCTCGTGGTCTGCAAATCCTGTTTTGAGGTATATTTAAGATTTTCAAAGGATTAGAGATCTTTTTTTGTCTCTCAGATCTTATATCATGCTGTGTAGACTTCCCAATTTGGCTGCTTACACCTCGAAGCCAAAGAGAGAGAGAGAGAGAAGGAGAGGGAAGGGGAAGGGAGGGAAGGGGAGGGGAGGG
>PVLC010030408.1:0-19521 GCA_004027655.1 Graphiurus murinus | reverse complement strand
GAGCCGGGCGTGGTGGCGCACACTTGTAATCCCAGCATTTGGGAGGCTGAGACCAGAGGATCCGGGTTCGCGGCCAGCCTCAGCTACCTAGTGAGGCACTCCGCAACTTAGTGAGACTCGGTTTCAAAATAAAGAATAAAAAATAGGGCTGGGGGTATAGCTCGGAGGTAGAATGCCCCTGAGTTCAATCCCCAGTACCGCCAAAAAAAACAAAAAAATAGGACTGGGGGTGTAGCTCAGAGGTAGAATGCCCCTGGGTTCCATCTAGGACATAAGAAATGGTAGGAAACTTTACTTATAACAACTATGCAGCCAGGCATGGTGGCACACGCTTGTAATTCCAGTACTTGAGAGGCTGAGACAGGAGGATCATAGGTTCGAAGCCAGCCTCAGCAACTTAGTGAGACCCTGTTTCCAATAAAATGCAAAATAGGCCTAGGGTACAGCCTGGAGGTAGAATGTCCCTGGGTTCCATCCCCAGTGCCACAAAAATAAATAACTATGCAGTTCTTAAACATTTTAAGACTTTTTGAATCAATTGAAAACATTTGAACTTACTTTAAAAAGGAAAAGAAAAGCCAGGCTCAGTGGTGTGCACCTGTGGTCCCAGCTACTTAGAGGCTGAGGCAGTAGCATTGGGGTTTGAGACCAGCCTGGGCAACATAGCAAGACTTCACCTCAAAAAAATACAATAAAAAATTGGAAAGTTGAAAAAAAAAAATCTGAAAGTTAATGATCATGCATGAAAAAGAATTTGAAATGCAAACTTGTTTTCTTAAAAACTAGGGATAGAGAAAAAATATCCCACAATAATAAATCTATGAGACATTTATTTTCTAGGATCCTGGGAATTCTTTGTATTGCAGACCATAGTAATGTATAATCACTTACTAGGATTTCTTATATTATCTGCAGGAACAAAGCACAAGATGGTACTGGGGAATGAACCCTCTGAGCTACACATCAGCCCTATTTTATTTTTATTTTGAAACAGGGTCTTACTGCGTTGCTGAGTCTCGCTACTTACTGAGGCTGTCCTTGAACCTGTGATCCTCCTGTCTCAGCCTCCTAAGTACTGTATTACAAGCATCTGCCACCACACCTGGCTCCCAGCCTAATTTTTTAAATTATTTTTTTTTAATCTTGAAACAGTTCTGAACCTGTGATCCTCCTGTCTCAGACTCCCAAGTACTGGAATTACCGGCAAGCACTACCACACCCGGTTGCAGGTTTTTTGTTGTTGTTTGTGTGTGTGTGTGTGTGTGTGTGTGTGTGGTACTGGGGATTGAACCCAGAGGCATTCTACCTTTGAGCTACACCCCCAGTCCCATTTTATTTCTTATTTGGAAACAAAGTCTCACTAGATTGATGAGAGTCTCACTACTTGTGAGGCTGTCCTCAAACGTGGGATCCTCCTGTCTCGGTCTCCCAAGTGCTGAGATTACAGGCACTTGGGAGAACTGAGACAGGAGGTCTTTTGAAAAGAGCTATCAGTGTTACCTACTTTGCCTTTAAAATGTTCTCTTTTAGCCAATATACATGAGTAATTTAACAGTGCCACCTTTTTAATCCATAAAATTGATGTGATTTTTCACAACATAAAATAGCCTCTGGCTATGTTATTTTGGATCTTGTGATTCTCACTGCCTTTCCACCCACACCACACTAGTTGGGCTACCAAGATTTACTGTAATATTTGCAACAGAGCAGATTGTACTGTTAGCACTCACTCCATACAGGAACAGAAGGAAGGGAATGGCTACTGTCTCTATCCAGAAGAGAAATTCAGGGTCTCAGCTAAAGAAAGACCTTGAGAGTAGAAAGCAAGGGACAGATTTGAGAAATGTTTAGGAGTGGAATGGAAATTATATCCTTGTGTTGGATGAGATGGAGGGTTAGGGAAGAGATGAGGATATTCTCTGACACCAAGGTTTTAATTGTTTGGTCGTCGTTGGTATTTTTTGCAGTGTTGGGATCAAATCTAGGGCCTTCTGCATGCTACGCAAACACTCTACAACTGACCTACATCCCTAGTCCCAGGTGTGTGTGTGTGTGTGTGTGTGTGTGTGTGTGTGTGTGTTTTAACTTCAAAGTGTCTGGTTAGGGAACTATGTGAATTGTGGACAGCATTAACTGAGACTCAGTGTATATGAGAATGAATAGATTTCCAGTAAATTTGGGAAGAGGGTTGTGGGAGTCAGGAGAAAAGGTTAGGATTAAAGATAGAGATTTGAAATTATTAACATATAGGAGATAATTGAAATCTTGGCTCCAGAACCATGGATGTGGATGAGATCAAAGATGGAAAGCATATAGAATAAGAAGAGGACCAAAGGAGAAACCCTGATGGCTGGAGGAGGGGTGGTCAGTCATAAGAAAAGTGGTCTGCACCTGGAAGTTAGACCAGAGACAGTGAAACTACTAGAGGAGGGTATAGGTTCAACACTTCAACATATAGACACAGGTAGAAACTTCTTCAGCAAGACCCCCCAAAGCTCAGGAAACTAAAACAAGAATAAGTGGGATGGCATTAAAGAAGTTTCTGCATATCAAAGGAAACCATCAAAAGTCTAAAGAGAAAGCCTATGGAAGGGGAGAAGATCTTTACCAGCTATTCCTCTGACAGAGGATTAATATCTAGAATATACCAAGAACTTAAAAGACTTTACACTAGAAAAACAACCCAATCAAGAAATGGGCAGCCGGGCGTGGTGGCGCACGCTTGTAATCCCAGCATTTGGGAGGCTGAGACCAGAGGATCCGGGTTCGCAGCCAGCCTCAGCTACCTAGTGACGCACTCTGCAACTTAGTGAGACCCGGTTTCAAAATAAGGAATAAAAAATAGGGCTGGGGGTGTAGCTCGGAGGTAGAAAGCCCCTGAGTTCAATCCCCAGCACCGCAAAAAAAAAAAAAAAGAAATGGGCAACTGGCTGGGCATGGTGGTGCACGCTTGTAATCCCAGCATTTGGGAATCTGAGACTGGAGGATCCGGGTTCGCGGCCAGCCTCAGCTACCTAGTGAGGCACTCCACAACTTAGTGAGACCCTGTTTCAAAATAAAGAATAAAAAATAGGACTAGGGGTGTAGCTCAGAGATAGAATTCCCCTGGGTTCAATCCCTAGTACCTCAAAAAAAAAAAAAAAAAAAAGGAATGGGTAACTGAATTCAACAGACACTTCACAAAAGAAGAGATACAAATGGCCAATAGATACATGAAAAAAGTGTTCAACATCATTAGCAATTAGGGAGATGCAAATCAGAACTACACTGAGATTCCATGTAACCCCAATCAAAATGGCAATCATCAAGAAGTCAATTAAGCCGGATGTGGTGGTGCACACTTGTAATCTCAATATGTGGGAGGCTGAGACTGAAGGATCATGGTTTGCGGCCAGCCTGAGCTACTTAGTGAGGCCCTCCGCAACTTAGTGAGACCCTGTTTTAAATAAAGAATAAAAATAGGGCTGGGGGTGTAGCTCGGAGGTAGAATGCCTCTGGGTTCAGCATGCAGTACCACACACACAAAAAAAAAGTCAAATAACAGTAAACGTTGACGAGGATATGGAGAAATAAGAATTCTTCTATGCTGTTGGTGGGATTGCAAACTAGTTCAGGCACTATGGAGATCAGTGTGGAGATTCCTTAGAAAACTGGGAATGGATCCACCACATAATCCAGCTATACTACTCCTGGTATCTTTCCAAAGAGGTTGAAATCAGAGAACTACAGTAAGATATGCATACCCATGTTGAAAGTAGTATAGTTCACAATAGCCAAATTATGGAATCAACCCAGGTGTCCATCAACAGATAAATGGATTACAAAACTATGGGAAATACACACAATGGAATTCTACTAGCAATAAAGAAGAATAAAATAATGTCATTTGCAAGAAAATGGAAGGACCTGGAAAACATTGTTAAGTGAGATTAGCCAGTTACAGAAAGTGAACAGACATATGTTTTCTCTAATATGCACAAGCTAGGGAGTAACTGGGATAAGAGAAGGACTCCAGATAATGGAGGAGAAACCTCAGTGGAGCCAGAAAAGTGGTCTAAGGGAAGGGGAGGGGGAAGACTGAGGTTCATTATTGGAAATAGTAACATCAACTGTGTGTACATATGAGAAAATCCCAATTTCAATCTCAGTCCTCTGTATGGGAGGAAGGGAGATGGGGAGATGAGGGGGGCACCAAATGCTGTGTGCATGTATGTCAATGTCAACATGATTGCATTATGATGTGAAACCATAACGCACCAATAAAAGCACATTTAAAAAAAGAAAATTGAAGCCGGGCGTGGTGGTGCACGCTTGTAATCCCAGCATTTGGGAGGCTGAGACCGGAAGATCCGGGTTGGCGGCCAGCCTCAGCTACCTAGTGAGGCACTCTGCAACATAGTGAGACCTGGTTTCAAAATAAAGAATAAAAAATAGGGCTAGGGGTATAGCTTGAAGGTAGAAATCCCCAGTACAGCAAATAAATAAATAAATAAATAAATAAATAAATAAATAAATAAATAAATAGAAAATTGATCTGCATAACAAGAAAATAGTGTTCTGGAATCTGGAGGAATAAGAACAAGAAACAAGAAGTGGTCAGCATTGTCAAGCGCTGTGCAAAGATAAGGTAAATTAGATCTGGGATTTGACAATTAGTAGCAGGTGAATTTAGAGCAAATTCCAAAGTGGAGACAGAAGTTGGCCTGTATTAAATTGAGGGATGAGGCAAGGAGGAAGATGGGAAAGAAACTTTAGAGCTATTGAAAGCCCAGTGTTAGCCAGTTGTGGGAGGGCATGCCTGTAATCCCAGAACTAGCGAGGCTGAGACAGGAGGATCACAGGTTCAAGGCCAGACTCAGCAACATAGCAAGGTCTTTGGTAACTTAGTGATACCTGTTTCAAAATTAAATAAAAAATAATAAAAAGAAAAAACCTAGTATCGTATTATGATAAATATTTTTGGTTCTTGCCCTGGCTCTTGACTCCCTCCTTCTCCTGCCTTTCTGTATTGGAGCTGGCCATAAAGAAATTCTCTAAGCCAGATGTGGTGGTGCACACCAGTAATCTCAGTATTTGGGAGGCTGAGATAGGAGGATCACAATCCAGACCAGTCTCTACAACTTAGTGAGACCCCGTTTCAAAATAAAAATAAAAAGAACTTGGCAGAACTGGGCATGGTGGCGCACGCTTGTAATCCCAGTACTTGGGAGGCTGAGACAGGAGGATCCAGGTTTGGGGCCAGCCTCAAGCTCCTTAGTGAGGCCCTGTTTCAAAATAAAGAATAAAAAACAGGACTGGGGGTGTATCTTGGTAGAATGCCCCTGGGTTCAATCCCCAGTACTGAAAAAAATAAAAGGACTTGGCAGTAGAATGTCCCTGGTTTCAATCTCCAGTACCTCCTCACCCCCCCCCCAATTCTCTGACCTACCCTTCCTTATCTGATAGTCATTCCTGAGGAGTCCTGTTTTATACCCTGGAGGGAGGAATACTACACAAAGAGGCCAAGAAGAATTCGAGAACTGAGTGGTGACACTCACCTGTAATTCCAGCTACTCCGGAGGCTGAAACCAGAGGATTGCAAGTTGGAGGCGAGCCTCAGCAACTTAGCAAGACCCTGTTTCTTTTCTTTTTCTTTTTCTTTTTTTTTTTTTTTTCCCCAGTACTGAGGATTGAACTCAGGGGCATTCTACCTCTGAGCTATACCCCCAACCCTATTTTTTATTCTTTTATTTTGAAACAGGGTCTCACTAAGTTACAGAGTTCCTCACTAGGCAGCTGAGGCTTGCCGAGAACCCTGGTCCTCCGGTCTCAGCCTCCCAAATGCTGGGATTACAAGTGTGTGCCACCACGCTCGGCTAAGATCCTGTTTCAAAATAAAAAAAGGCTGGGAATGTAGCTCAGAGGTAGAATGCCCCTGGGTCCAGTCCCCCAGGACAAAAACGGGCTGGGGTGTAGCTCAGTGGTAGAGCACCCCAGGGTTCAATCCCCCAATACCACCAAAAGAAGAAGAATTTGAATACACAGGTCCTTTCTGGTTTCCCCACCTAGTTTGTGAGCAATAGCAATTCTCAAAATATAATAATAATAATAATAATAATAATAATAATAATAATAACCAAAAGGATAGGGTTCCAAGAGCTTCCATATAGCTGGACACATGGAAGCTTGCAGGAAGGTTAACTGGACCTCACTCCCATGCTGGGAGGGTGGTGCATCCCGACTCCATTGGCGTAAAGCTCAGTGCTCAGCCTGTGACCAGGACCCTTACAGACTTCGCCCTGGGTCTCTCCTCATCTGGCTGCTTATCTACATCCTTTAAGATATCCTTTATAATAAACCAGCAAATGTAAACACAGTGTTTCTGTGAATTCCGTGAGCCACTCTAGCAAGTTAATTGAATCTGAAGAGGGGTCATGGGAACCCTGATTTACAGCTGGTTGATCAGAATTTCCAGAAGCCCAGACTTGCAACTGCATCTGAAGTGGGGACAGTATGTACACATGTATGCATGTATGTGTGTATTTATTTATTTTTGGTATTGATAATTGAACCCAAGGGCATTCTACCTATGAGCTATAATCCCAGCTTTTTTTATTTTTAATTTTGGAACAGGGTCTGGCTAGGTTGCTGAGAGTCTATCTAAATTGCTGAGGCTGGCCTTGAATCCATGATCCTCCTGTCTCAGCTTTCCAAGTACCGGAATTACAGGTGTGCACCACCACACCTGGCTCTGAAGGGCATTTTCTACCTGAAATGGGACATTAATCTCTGTGTCAGTTGGGCATGGGGGCGCACGCTTGTAATCCTAGTACTTGGGAGGCTGAGACAAGAGGATCGCAGGTTCGAGACCAACCTCAGCTACTTAGTGAGGCTCTCTGCAACTTAGTGAGACCCTATTTCAAAATAAAGAATAAAAATAGGGCTAGGAGTATAGCTCAGAGGTAGAATGCCCCTGGATTCAATCACTAGCACCAAAAACAAAACAAAACAAAAAAACTATGTCAGCTGGATGTGGTCGTGCATGCCCGTAATCTTAGCAATTTTGTAGGCTGAAGCAGGAGGACTGCAGGTTTGAGGCCAGCCTCAGCAACTTAGTGAGGCCCTCTGCAATTTAGTGAGGCCCTGTTTCAAAATAAAGAAAAAAAAAAAAATTAGGCCAGGCGTGGTGGCGCAGGCTTGTAATCCCAACACATGGGAGGCTAAGACCGGAGGATCCGGATTCTCGGCCAGCCTCAGCTACCTAGTGAGGCCCTCCACAACTTAGTGAGACCCTGTTTCAAAATAAAGAATAAAAAATAGGGCTGGGGGTAGAGCTCAGAGGTAGAATGCCCCTGAGTTCAATCCCCAGTACTGAAAAAAAAAAAGGGCTGGGTTATAGCTCAGAGGTAAAATGCCCCAGGGTTATCTACCTATCATCTATCAATCATCTATCTCACTGGGCTTGGTGGCATAAACCTATAATCCCAGTATTTGGGAGGCTAAAATAGGAGGATTACAGGTTCAAGGCCAGCCTCTGCAATTTTGCAAGACCCTCAGCAACTTAACAAGACTCTGTTTCAAAATAAAAATAGAAAAAGACTGTGGAGCCAGGTGTGGTGGCACATGCTTGTAATCCCAGTACTCGGGAGGCTGAGACCGGAGGATTCAGGTTCGAGGCCAGCCTCAGCTACTTAGTGAGACCCTCCGCAACTTAGTGAGACCCTGTTTCAAAATAAAGAATAAAAATTAGGGCTGGGGATGTAGCTCAGAGGCAGAATGCCCCTGGGTTCAATCCCCAGTACTGAAAAAAAAAAAAAAAAGATTGTGGATGTAGCTCAGAGGTAGAATGCCCCCAGGTTCAATCCCTAGCATCACAAAAAAACTGAAAAACTCTATGTCAGAATTTCTAAAGGCTGAGCTGGGGGTAGCCTTATGCTAGAAAGCTTGCATAGCATGTGTGAGGCCCTGGGTATGACCCCCAACACTTGCATGTATGTACATGTGTGCGCGTGCGCGCGCGCGCACACACACACACACACACACACACACACACACACACTCTCTTAAAGGCCTGACTTACTCGAGTAGATTGTCCCTCTACTCCACGTGGCTGGCAGTCAGGGGCGAACAGTAAATGTCACGGTATCACCAAGGGTTGGCCTAGCCGGCTGGTTCGTAGACATGGGAGTGGACGGAGGCCAAGGCACAGCAGGTTAGCATTGCTGCCAGCGTCTGGACTAGCACAGAGACTGAACCTAATGTCTCATCCAAAGGTGGAAAGTCTGGATATTGACAACAAGAAGGGGAACAGTAGCTGCAGATAAAGAAATGAATAACCAGGTTATAAACTGAGAGACCCTCAACATTATATGAATACCTTGAAAAAAGCTCAGAGCAAGAGTCGACATCAACTGTGAGCTCAATTATATGAGAAGCCTGGAAGGGTAAAGCTGCCTTTGCACAGACTCATTCCTGCATTCATGACCTAGCAAGACCTCCAACCCGAGAGGCCTCGCCCCGGGAAACACAGGCATTCACTGTGACCATGCACGGGTCTGTTAACAACCGCATGGCATTCTAGCAATATGGCAGTATCCCTGTGTCATACATAAAACCAGGGGACGGGCTGCAATATGACACATATTTGGGGTTTTGTCCACAATTCCTAGCTCAGAGCTAGGCAGGTCTTAAAAACTCCAATCTCTTGCCGGGCATGGTGGCACACGCTTGTAATCCCAGCATTTGGGAGGCTGAGACAGGAGGATCCGGGTTTGAGGCCAGCCTCAGCTGCTTAGTGAGGCCCTCCGCAACTTAGTGAGACCCTGTTTCAAAATAAAGAATAAAAAATAGGGCTGGGGCTGTAGCTCGGAGGTAGAATGCCCCCAGTAACGCAAAACAAACAAACAAACCAACAAAAACTCTAATCTCTTCTTATAAAACTCTAATCTCCCCTTGCCTTTCTGTCTTGGAGCTGGCCATAAAGAAATTTTGTGGCCTACCATTGTCTAATAGCAGGTCATATGTTCTTCCTCATTCCATAGGGGTCCTTCCCGTATCTTGAAGGAAGGAATGCTACACAGAGAGGCCAAAAAGAATCTGAACAGACCAGCTTGCTGGGCTTGCCCACCCAGTCTATTGGCAATCAGGCCTATGCAATGAAATCTCCAATAGGGCTTTGTTTGTTTGTTTGTCTGTTTGTTTGTTTTGGGGTACTAGGGATTGAACTCAGGGGCATTCTACCTCCGAGCTACACCCCCAGCCCTATTTTTTATTCTTTATTTTGAAACCGGGTCTCACTAAGTTGCGGAGTGCCTCACTAGGTAGCTGAGGCTAGCCGCGAACCCGGATCCTCCAGTCTCAGCCTCCCGAATGCTGGGATTACAAGCGTGCGCCACCACGCCCGGCCCCTCTATCCTTTTAAAAAAATAATTTATTTTGAGCTGGGCATGGTGGTGCACACTTATAATCCCAGTACTTGAGAGGCTGAGACAGGAGGATCAGAGGTTTGTGGCCAGCCTCAGCAACTTGTAAGGCCCTCGGCAACTAAGTGAGACCCTGTTTCAAAATGAAGAATAAGATAGGTCTTGGGGTGTAGCTCAGCAGTAAAATCCCCAGTACTGCAATTATTTTTTTTAACAGCATCTTGATAAATTGCTGAGACTGGCTTTAAACTTGTGATCATCCTGTCTCAGCCTCCCGAGTATTGGGATTACAGGTGTGCACTACCACTACTGGCAAAAAGGACAGGCTTTTGAGAAATTCCAGATAGCTGAACACGTGGAGACTCACAGGAAGGCTAATGAGAACTTATCCACATGTGGGGAGGGTGTCGCGCCCCAACTCAGGGATAAAGCTTCTGTGCTTGGGACCCTTCTAGTTTAGACTGGGGAAACTTAATCATGTTTGTGGGCTGAAAAGATAAGGCCAGAGGAAGGATCAAAGGTAGAAAAATGACAGGGGAAGTTGGCAAATAAGATCTAGCGGTAGCCTGGTGTGGTAGCACATGCCTGAAATCCCAGTACTTGGGAGGCTGAAGCAGGAGGATGGCAGGTTCAAGGACAGCTTTAGGATTCAGCAAAGCCCTCAGCAACTTAGCGAGATCCTGTTTCAAAATAAAAATAAAAAGAGCTGGAGTGCAGTTTGGAGGTAGAACACCCATGGGTTCAATCTGCAGTACCACACACACACACACACACACACACACACCATAGAAAAAAGCGAAGAGTGAATGTTTGGAAAGATAGGAGGGAGCTGCTGGCGGGCAAGTGAGAAAACTATTAAGAGTAGGGGTCTCTCTCTCTCTCTCTCTCTCTCTCTCTCTCTCTCTCTCCTTTATTAGCTTTTGGTGATGCTGGGGAGAGACCCTTGCACATGCTAGGCAGGTGCTCTACCACTGAGCTACACCCCTACTCCCCCAGGAGTAGGTCTTGATGAAGGATTTATTGCGCTGAACTGGCCGCCAGTGAAGTGTCTAGGACAGCAGCAAGTCACGGTCACCTGCCCTCCTAACTTCCAGCACAGGTGAGGGCCCAGAGCCAAAAGGGGTCTAGACTAGTCAAGCCAACTGCAAACAAGGCAGGCGAAGGGATGGAGCTGGAGAGAAAGGTTAGCTGCCACTGAAGGGAAGCCTTGCAAGAAAAGGTCTTTAAAGGGGATTTTAAATCTCTCCCTGAAAGCATCACCTTATGGGCCTCAGCTGTGAAGCGCTCCACTCCTGCACTGGCTGGTGTCTTCATCTGGTGGCTTCGTTTTGAATCAGCCCCACCCAAAGTGACTGTGAGCACAACCCAGACTTCTGGAGCACTTTTTTTTTTTTTTTTGCAATACTGGGGATTGAACCTAGGGGCATCCATTCTACCTCTTAGCTACACCCTCAGCATTATTATTATTAATTTATTTATTTATTTTTGCAGTATTGGGGATTGAACCTTGAACCCAGGGGCATCCTACCTCCGAGCTACGCCCCTAGCCCTATTTTTTATTCTTTATTTTGAAACAGGGTTCGCTAGCTACGAACCCAGATCCTCCTGTCTCAGCCTCCCAAGTACTGGGATTACAAGCGTGGGCCACCATGCCCGGCTGGAGCAGTTTTTTAATCTCCTGGTGTCTAAGATGATGTCATGGGATACCATATTGTATATAATATCCCTCACTTTGGATATAATATCATTAGTTTTGGAACCACCAGGTGATAATATTCACCTCTGCAAAGGATTGAGTGAGCATGAAGTTCGTGGACAGCTTTGAGAACCCCCTGCCCTTGCCCCAGCAGTCTCTGGGAGCTGGGCCTCAGCCACTAATTGTTTTCATTAGCAGACTTTTTTTAGCATCTCTTCCTCTTGAGCTTCATGACCTTTTTTTTTTTTCCAAACTGAGCCAGCCACTCCTTTGTTAAAATTAAATTTTTATTGTGGGGATGGGAGTATAGCCCATTGGTAGACTCCTTGCCTAGCATGCATGAGGCCCTAGCACAAAGGAAAACATTGTTTGTATCGACAGATGAGCAGATCCACCAGTGGGCAAAGATTATGAAGTTGAAGGGACCCAATCAATATTAGACATATACTCCAGGCACAGTGGCACAGGCCTGTAATCCCAGTACTTGGGAGGCTGCGATAGGAGGATGGCAGGTTTGAGGCCCCCCTCAGCAATTTAGTGAGAACCTGTTTCAAAATGACAAATAAAATAGGGTTGGACCTGGTGTGGTGGCACATATTTGTAATCCCAGCATTTGGGAGGCTGAGACCAGAGGATCCGGGTTCTCGCCAGCCTCAGCTACCTAGTGAGGCCCTCTGCAACCTATTGAGACCCTGTTTCAAAATAAAGAATAAAAAATAGCGTTGGGGGTATAGCTCAGAGGTAGAATGCTCCTGAGTTCAATCCCCAGTACCGCAAAAAAAAAAAAAAAAATAGGGTCGGGAGCGCAGCTTAAAGGTATAACTGTGCTGGGTTTGTTTTCCAGTACTACAAGAAAAAAATTAGACTAGTGTTAATATATATGATATCTAATATATATTACTGTATATATACGTATATATACACACACAGTAATATTGTTATAATAGAGGCATTTCAAATTGGTGACCAAAGATGTGTGTGTGTATATGTGTGTATGTGTTACTGAGGATTGAACCCAGGGGAATTCTACCTCCAAAGCTACACTCCCAGCCCTTTTTATTTTTTGCTTTGAAACAGGGTCTTGCTAAATTGCTGAGGCTTCTGTCTGCGATCCTTCTGTCTGAGCCTTCTGAGTACTGGGATTATAGGAGTGCGCCATCATGCCTGGCTGTTCTTTAGATTTTGGACAAATGTTTATTTTACTATATTTTGTAATTCAGCTCATCTCTTTCTCTCTCTCTCTCTCTCTCTCTCTCTCTCTTTTTTTTTCTTTTTTTTTTTTTTTTTTTTTTTTTTTTTTTTTTTTTTTTTTTTTTTTTTTTTTTTTTTTTTTTTTTTTTTTTTTTTTTTGGTACTGGAGATTGAACCTAGGGGCATTCTACCTCTGAGCTATACCCCCAGCCCTATTTTTTATTCTTTATTTTGAAACAGGGCCTCATTAAATTGCGGAGTGCTTCACTCTGAAAGTAGCTGAGGCTGGCTGCGAACTCTGGTCTCAGCCTCCCAAGTACTGGGATTATAAGTGTGCACTACCACACCCAACTATCTATCTATATATTTACTTTCTAAGTAATTGTAGGTTCACATGCAGTTGTAAGAAACAATACAGCCCAGGATTTGGGAGAGTGAGACAGGAAGATCGTGAGTTCGAGGCTAGCCTCAGCAATTTAGCAAGACCCT
Organism: Graphiurus murinus; assembly: GCA_004027655.1. Taxonomy (NCBI): domain Eukaryota; kingdom Metazoa; phylum Chordata; class Mammalia; order Rodentia; family Gliridae; genus Graphiurus; species Graphiurus murinus. The sequence continues at coordinate 6,744 of PVLC010030408.1, read as the reverse complement.
GTTTCAAAACAAAAAGTGAATAAGAGCTGGCGTTGTAGCTCAGAGGTAGATCGCCCCTGAGTTCAATCCCCAGTACCCCTTCCCCCAAAAAGAAACAATACAGGATCCTATACATTGTGCCTTTTTCCCTCAAAGTCAGTGAGTCTCGACATGGCTGGCCGGCAGCTGTTATGTCCCCACAAGTCCAGGTGGACCCTCGTGTTTCCAGTTGCCCCAGTGTTGGCTTTGTGACATTTTCTTCCCTTCTGGGTTAACTATCATCATATCCACTAATGATCTCAGCATTTAACAATGGCAGTGCTAATTTTAAATTAGTGCAACTGCCATATTGTTCTGTTGACTGTTCCAAAGTCTTTTAATTGGCAACCTTGCCTTGACATTTGGAAAAGATAATATTAAATGGAGGGATTCTGGAATCAGAATGAGCCTAACATAGTATCGCCATGCACATTTTTATGAGACTTCATTAGGCCCCAAGCTCAATAATCAGTCTAGATTGAACTGGTGTGACCAGGCTCTTTTACTTAAATTGCAGTTTTTCCCTCCTCCAGCGCATATCAACCCAGGCCAGGACAACACCAGACAAGCTCTTGCAGAAAATAACTGTGTTTTCTATGTGCAAATACCCATGTTCTCTCTTTATTGTTGTTGTTCTGGGTTTTTTTGTACTGAGGATTGAACTCAGGGGCATTCTACTTCCAAGCTACACCTCCAGACCTTTTTATTTTTTTAAATTTTAAAACAGGGTCTTGAGCGGGCGTGGTGGTGCACGCTTGTAATCCCAGCATTTGGGAGGCTGAGACTGGAGGATCCAAGTTCGTGGCCAGCCTCAGCTACCTAGTGAGGCACTCCGCAACTTAGTGAGACCCTGTTTCAAAATAAAGAATAAAAAATAGGGCTGGAGGTATAGCTCAGAAGTAGAATGCCCCTGAGTTCAATCCCTAGTACCGCAAAAAAACCCAAACAAACAAACAAACAAAAAAACCCAGAGTCTCACTAAGTTGCAGAGGGCCTCACCTAAGTAGCTGAGGCTGGCTACGAACCTGTGATACTCCTGTCTCAGCCTCCCAAATACTGGGATTACAAGCATGAGCCACCATGCCTGGCTCCTTTTGGTTGGTTTTGTTGTTGTTGTTTTGTTTTTTTTTATGGTACTGATGATTGAACCCGGGGCATTCTACTTCCAAGCTACACCTCCAGCCCCTCCCTCTACCCCTTTATTTTTTTGTTTTGAAACAGGGCCTTGCTAGGTTTCTGAGAGTCTCACTAAGTTGCTGAGGCTGTCTTTGAACCTCCAATGCTCTGGTCTCAGCCTCCTAAGTCCTGGGATAACAGGATCGCATTACCATGCCGAGCCAGATGCTTAAGAGCCAGATGCTCTGCAGGTACCTCTCACCTGTCCTCTCCTTCTGAGTTCTGACATTTGGAGCCTGCTGCCCGGTCTATCGGGTCCATCAGACACTGATGTTGCCTCTGGCTCTTTCCGCTCCTTAGCTCGCTTTCCTGATCTGACTTCTCCTCTCTTGCACATGCCCGCTTCTTACCTCTGCCTCTTCTTCTGGTGTTGGTGTTTCTGGGAATTCTGACTTGGGTTCACTCCACAAGTTCATTAGCTTTCTGTCACCATAACACCCGAGGTAATCAACTTATTGTGCCTCACAGTTTTGGAGGTTTCGGTTTATCGTCAGTTGACCCATGTTGGTTTGGGTTTGTGGCGAGGCAACACGTCATGGTGGCAACACATGGGGGAGCATGTGGCCTCAAGGCCAGGGAGCACAACAGAGGAAGGGGAAGGAGGCCTCCGGAGTGGCTGGGATCCCTGGAGCTTGCCGCCATGCCAAGCTTGTAGAGGTCTTTGAAAGCCTGAGTAAAGCTGGGCGTGGTGGTGTAGTTTGTAATCCCAGTACTTGGGAAACAGAGACAAGAGGATCTGGGTTCCCGGCCAGCCTCAGCTATTTAGTGAGTCTCTCTGCAACTTAGTGAGACCCTGTTTCAAAGTAAACAATAAAAAATAGGGCTGGGGGTATGGCTCTGAGATAGAAAGACCCTGGGTTCAATCCTTAGTACTACAAAAATAAATAAATAAAAACCTAAGTAAAGCTGGGTATGGTGAAGCATGGTTGTAATCCCAGTACTTGGAAGGCTGAGACAGGAGGATCACAGGTTCGAGACCAGCTTCAGTAATTTAGTGAGACTCTTTTTTTTTTTTTTAGAACTGGGGATTAAACCCACGGCCACGGGCACTCTACCTTTGAGTTACACCCCAACCCTAGTTTTTTTATTCTTTATTTTGAAACAGGGTCTCACTAAGTTGCAGAAGACCTCACTAAGTAGCTGAGGCTGGCTGCGAACCTGCGATCTTCCTGTCTCAGCCTCCCAAGTACTGGGTTTACAAGCATGCCCCACCATGCCCAGCTGAAAGCCTGTTTCAAAATAAAAATAAAGCCGGGCGTGGTGGCGCATGCTTGTAATCCCAGCATTTGGGAGGCTAAGACTGGAGGATCCGGATTTGCGGCCAGCCTCAGCTACTTAGTGAGGCATTCTGCAACTTAGTGTGACCCTCTTTCAAAATAAAGAATAAAAAAATAGGGCTGGGGGTGTAGCTTGGAGGTAGAATGTCCCTGAGTTCAATTCCCAGTACTGCAAAATAAATATAAATAAAATAAAAATAAAAAAATAAAAAGGCGGGCATGGTGGCGCATGCTTGTAATCCCAGCATTTGGGAGGCTAAGACCAGAGGATATGGGTTCACGGTCAGCCTCAGCTACCTAGTGAGGCCCTTCGAAACTTAGTGAGACCCTGTTTCAAAATAAAGAATAAAAAATAGGGCTGGGGGTATAGCTCAGAGGTAGAATGCCCCTGGGTTCAATCCCCAGTACCACAAAAATAAATAAATAAATAAATAAATAATAAAAAGGGCTTGAGGGTATAGCTTGGAGATAGCATGCCCCTGGGATCAATCCCCAGTACCAGGAAAAAAAAAAAAAAGCCTGAGTAATCTATCTCCTTTGAGAATAGTATGGAATCTAAAAGGAAATTCTTGAGAGCCGGGCATGGTGGCACACGCTTGTAATCCCAGCATTCGGGAGGCTGAGACCGGAGGATCCGAGTTGGCGGCCAGCCTCAGCTACCTAGTGAGGCACTCCGCAACTTAGTGAGACTCGGTTTCAAAATAAAGAATAAAAAATAAGGCTGGGGGTATAGCTTGGAGGTAGAATGCCCCTGAGTTCAATACCCAGTACCGCAAAATAAATAAATAAATAAATAAATAAATAAATAAATAAATAAATAATAAATAAATAAATAAATAAATAAATAAAAATAAATAAAAGGAAATTCTTCTAAAGGCAAAATATCCAGCCTAGAAAGTCAGGATAACAAAGGGATCTGCAAATGTAGAGGAAAAAGGTGGCTAACCTAGAGGAGCAAAACAATTCAGAGACTAACTTGAAGTCTCTGAGGTCACTCCAAGGCTTCTGAAGGAGAAGCCAGACACAGTGGCACTGATAGTAGTTCCAGCTACTTCTCTCTCCCCTAACCCCTCTCTTTCTCTCTCCATATATATGCATGCTCTCTAGTGTGAAATGGCCCCTAAAGAGACCAAAGATGAACCAGACTCAGTGGTGCATGCCTGTAATCCAGTACTTGAGAGGCTGAGACCGGAGAATCACAGGTTCAAGGCCAGTCTCAACAACTTAACGAGACCCTCAGCAAATTAGTTATTTAGGGGGGAAAAAAGGGCTGGGGGTGTAGCTCGGAGGAAGAGTGGCCCTGAATAATACTACCCCAGTGACACACACACACACACACACACACACACACACACACACACACACACACCTACCTGGGGATAATCAAATGCAAGGCTTCATTGCACACGTCTCCCATTAGCCTGCCCTGACAGTCCTCTTTTGAGGAAAGATGCATGATTGAATAGCAGAATTCTTGTCAGGCCAGAAGAATGTTTTAGAAGCTCCAGGGTAATATAAAGTTTAGGAAGAATTCAGCACTCTTCTTTCTCTAAAAGACCTTTCTTTAGACGGGTGTGGTGGCGCATGCTTGTAATCCCAGCATTTGGGAGACTGAGACTGGAGGATCTGGGTTCGAGGCCAGCCTCAGCTACCTAGTGAAGCACTCTGCAACTTAGTGAGACTCGGTTTCAAAATAAAGAATAAAAAATAGGGCTGGGGATATAGCTCGGAGGTAGAATGCCCCTGAGTTCAATCCCCAGTACCGAAAAAAAAAAAAAAAAAAGACCTTTCTTTATGCCAAATACCTGTCCTGACCACCCTCTCCAATACACACACACACACACACACACACACACACACACACACACACACACACAATGTTACAGCTAATGGAATAGGGAAGTGCAAAACAAAATAAGGACAAAAATGCATCACACAACTACGGAATTGCACTAACTGTCTTCATCCCAATCACTAAACAGCTCATCTCCTCCCTGTCTTCATAGCTAGGCCAGATGAGAGAATGTTGTTTCAGTTGTCTCTTGCAAACTGACTTTACATCCAACTTCTAGGGCTGGGGGTGTGGCTCAGTGGTTGAGCGCTTGCCTAGTAAACACGAGGCCCTGCCTTCCATCCCCAGCACTGCAAATAAATAAATAAACAAACAAACAAATGAAGACAGACTTCTTGACACCTTTGCATTCACCTAGGAATGAGGTGGGAAATGGCCCTTGAGCTTGCTCACCCTGAGCCCTTCCGGTCAACGGGCCTTGCTGCCTGCAGAGGGCGTTGAGGGCTGGCAAGCAATGTTGCTCTTAACTTTCCCCTCTCCTGGGCCAAGCAAGTTAAATTCCAGAGAACCACATACAGTGGGGATTTTTGTTTTCTTTCTTCCACCCCCAGTCCAGGTGGCGGCAGGGCTCAAAGAGTAGTCTGTTCTGGGGAGAAGACGGCGTCTGCCTCTCTCCCAAACCAGCCCTGATCAAATCCCAAGCAGCCGGTCCTTAGATAACGTGGCTGAGAAACCTGAAACCGGCAGCTCTGACTCTCATCAGTGCCCTGCATCACCGTCTGGAAACTGAGCCTGGCCGCTGAGATGCCACAGTGATTGAGTGTTAAGTGGCAAGGCTGGGGCTCTCTCATCCGGGTTTACAGCTGGACCTATGAACTTAGACAAAGGAGGTTTTCAGGACGTCTGTCTGGGGTTTGAGCACTTGAGCTGTTTGTGGCACTCTGCACATGTCCTGGGCTTTAGGGCTATTGTTCTTCCCTAGCAAAGCCATAAGGTAGGTTAATACAGTCGTGCAAGGGCCACTCGCCTGGGCTGTCTACAGTACTGCTGGCAGGTAGGTGGATTCAATAGTGTTTGAGGCATGGGGAGCAACATCCAAACCCCATTTCTGTTTTTGTTTTGTTTATTGGGGGAGTGAGAGTTGAAGCCAGGGCCTCGCACATGCTAGGCAAGTGCTCTACCACTAAGCTATACTCCCTGCCTTTTTTATTTTATTTTGAGACACAGTCTTACTAAGTTGCCCAAGCTGACCTCAAACTTGTGATCCTCCTGCCTCAACCTCCCAAGTTGCAGGGATTACAGGCGTGTGCCACCATGTTCACTCAGGCCCCATTTCTGGAGTGGTTTTGTGTGTGTGTGTGTGTGTGTGTGTGTGTGTGTGTGTGTGTGTGTGTTACTGGAGGGTTGAAATCAGGGGCATTCTATCTTTGAGTTACACCCCCAGCCCTATTTTATTATTTTATTTTATTTTAAACCAGGTTTTCACTAAGTTGCAGAGGGCCTCACTAAGTTGCTGAGGCTAGCCACAAACTTGCAATCCTCTTGTCTCAGTCTCCTAAGTACTGGGATTATAGGCATGTGCCACCAAAGCCTGCCCTATTTTATTTTATTTTTTATTTTGAAACAAAGTCTCAATAAGTTGATGAAGTCCTCCCTATGTTGCTGAGGCTGACCTCAAACCTGTGATTCTCCTGTCTCAGCCTCCCCAAGTACTGGGATTACAGGCATGTGCTACCATGCTCAGCCCCGTTTCTGGTTTTTGTTGTTGTTGTTTGTTTGTTTGTTTGTTTTGCGGTACTGGGGATTGAACTCAGGGGCATTCTACCTCCAAGCTATACCCCTAGCCCTATTTTTTATTCTTTATTTTGAAACAGGGTCTCACTAAGTTGTGGAGTGCCTCACTAGGTAGCTGAGGCTGGCCGAAAACCCGGATCCTCTGGTCTCAGCCTCCCAAATGCTGGGATTGCAAGCATGCGCCACCACACCGACTCCATTTCTGTTTTATTAGGAGAAGATATCCTTAAATGGGCAGGCTATGGAGGAGGAGCCTCATATGAATGGAAAATAAGAACATTCTCCATTATTACAGTGTTTATTGAATGACTTCTGGGTTGGATGCTACAGAAGAATCCTAGTGAGAGCCAGCCTCGGTGTTGCATGCTTATAATTCCAGTACTTGGGAGGCTGAGACCAGAGAATCTGAGTTCTCGGACAGCCTCAGCTACTTAGTGGGGCTCTCCACAACTTAGTGAGACCCTGTTTCAAAATAAAGAATAAAAAATAGAGCCAGGAGTGGTGGCGCACACTTGTAATCCCAGCATTCGGGAGGCTGAGATCGGAGGATCCGGGTTTGCGGCCAGCCTCAGCTACCTAGTGAGGCACTCCGAAACTTGGTGAGACCCTGTTTCAAAATAAAGAATAAAAAAAAATAGGGCTGGGGGTGTATCTTGGAGGTAGAATGCCCCTGGGTTCAATCCCCAG
>PVLC010030407.1:0-19520 GCA_004027655.1 Graphiurus murinus | reverse complement strand
AACGAACTTTCTGGGTGAGAGAAATGTCCTGTGTCTTTATGTGTTCACCTAAACTGATTGAACAAGCTGGGCGTGGTGGCCTACACCTGTAATCCTAATACGTGGGAGGCTGAGACAGAAAGATCACAGATTTGAGGCCAGCCTCAGCAATTTAGTGAGAACCTGTCTCAATATCAAAAATAAAAAGAGCTAGGGGATGCAGCTCATTGATAGAATGGTGCCAGGTTTAGTCCCTAGTCCTAAAACCAAAAAGCGAACAAACAACAACAAAATTATTGAATAGAACACCTTGAGTGTTTTAGTCGACTTTTCTGTCAATATGACCAAAACACCTGACGAGCTAAACTTAGAGGAAAAGGCTTATTCTGGCTCACAGTTTCAGAGGGTCAGTCTATAGTTGGCATCAAGGCAGAACCTGTGCTGGCAGGGTGTGAGGCCAAGAAAAGTTGCTCTCAGTCTTGGTGACCAGAAGCAGAGAGAGTGAGAAGAGGGCACTAGGGAAATATAAAGCCCCCACGGCCACACCTCAGTGGACCACCTCCTCCAGCCACGCCCTGCCTCTGACCCTTGCTGCATTGGGGACGTGATCAAGCTCAACACATGAGCTTTTAGGGGAGCATTCTAAACCCAAACTACAACACCGAACGTTCATTTTATATAAACAACCTTAATAAAAATGTGGGATAAAAAATCATTTTCTCTCACTGGCCTTCAAATCAGAGTTAACAGATTTGAAGGTGGTATTTTTTTTTTTTTGGTACTGGTAATTAAATCCAGGGGTATTCTCTCTCTGAGTTATATCCCCAGCCCTTTTTAAATTTTGAAACAGGGTTCTGATAAGTTGTTGAGAGTCTTGCTAAGTTGCTGAGGCTGGCCTGGAACTCGCAATCCTCTTGTCTCAGCTTCCCAAGTATTGAGGTTATAAGCATGTGCTACTATGCCCAGTTGAAAGTACTACAATTAAGATAACCCAATGATGTAACCATATTATGATGGGAAAAAATGCTATGGTAAGACTATTGGAAACTAAATTTAAAACATTCATTGAGGGATGCATGTTTTAAATCTGTTCTCGGAAGTACCTGTTCTTGCGGGCATGGTGGTGCACACCTGTAATCCCAGTACCTGGAAGACTGAGACAAGAAGATCGCAGTTTCAAGACCAACCTCAGCAACTTAGTGAGACCCTCAGCAACTTAGTGAAACCCTATTTCAAAACAGAAAAATAAAATAGGGTATAGCTCAGAGGAAGAACCACCTTGGGTTTAATCTCTGGCACCACATGCACACACAAAAGAAGCACCTGGAGCCGGGCGTGGTGGCGCACGCTTGTAATCCCAGCATTAGGGAGGCTGAGACCAGAGGATCCAGGTTCGGGGCCAGCCTCAGCTACCTAGTGAGGCACTCCGAAACTTAGTGAGACTCGGTTTCAAAATAAAGAATAAAAAATGGGGCTGGGGGTATAGCTCGGAGGTAGAATGCCCCTGAGTTCAATCCTCAGTACTGAAAAAAAAAAAAAGAAGCACCTGTTCTTGAAGCCACACTTGCCTATTCAGTATAAGCTTTCAGGGATACCAGGGGGCAGGTGAGGAGTGGGTTCCTGCCTGCTTCTTGGTGAGTGGGCAGGTGTCCCTCTGGGCTGTGGGGTTGTAATCACAGTAGTGTCCACAGACATGAGCCTTTATGGTATTTGTTAACCATCTCTTCTGAAACTGGAATCTTTGAGATGCTGTTCAGCAGACTTCAAAAGCTGGGTGCCATCTTGGTTATCCCTCTCCCCCAATCTGTGACATCAATATCTCAGTTTCATTGCAAAATAATTCGCCACAATGGTGTCAGGCAGGCTCCTCTTTGGAAGAGTTTGGAAACATTGGTGAACCAGAGTTTCTCTGCAGAGCACCTGACCCACCCTCTCTCCTCAGCTGGACCCTATGCACAGGGAGACCTGGCTCTGACCGGGACAAGGCCCCAGGGCCTCCCTGATGTGGATATGGGACATGCTTGGCTCTGCTCTGCTGCCTCTTTCTTTACTTGCTTTATTTATTTAGTGACTGGTAGTTATTTTCACTAGGGAGTAAAACTGCCTCCCTCCCTCCCTCCCTCCCTTCCTTCCTTCCTTCCTTCCTTCCTTCCTTCCTTCCTTCCTTCCTTCCTTCCCTCTTTCCTTCCTTCTTCCTTCTTCTTTCCTTCCATTTTTTTGGTACTAAGAATTGAACCCAGGGCATTCTACTTCTATGCTATACCCCTATCTATTTTATTTTACTTCATTTCATTTTGAAATAGGTCTCCCTAAGTTGCTGAGGGTCTTGCTAGGTTGCTAAGGCTCAAACATGTGATCCTCCTGTCTCAGCTTCCTAAGTACTGGTATTACAGGTGTGTACTGCCATGCCTGGCAGAACTATACTCCTTTTTCGACTTGACTGAGCAAGGTCAGTAAGGCTCAGCTTTGATTCTGGTCTTCCCTGTCTCCATCTTTTTGTTGGAATATCATGTAGATATGTCCCTCTCAGGTTCTTAGGCAAGAAACCATTTCTGTTTGTTCTGCTTCCCTTGTGTTCTTTGCTAGAATAAATTTTGTTTTCCTAAAATAAATAGTATAAACATTAACTGTGTGTAGACATAGTTTTAGAGCTAAGGATGCTGGCTGAACTTATTTGTAGACAAAAAAAGAATGCAAGTTTGCTTTTCCAGGGTGTCACTAACTCCCTGTGTTCATTTTGGAAGCCAGGGGTCTGTATGGCTGCTCTGCAGCTCCCATTTCACTAAATCGCCCACAGATGCGAAGTTTCAGTCTGATTTGGATTCTGGTACTGAGCTCACGGATATAAATGAAGACCCTGGCTTCGTAAATCTATTTTGTTTTCCCACTTTTATTTTTAAACTCAGTTAGATCCAAAGTTTATGTCCATTTAGCTGACCTTTACAATAGTAAGAGCTATTTTATAAGGCAGCCGAAGTGAAAGTTATCAGCAAGGCTGGGTAATGTAAAGTATTTATGAATGAATGTGCAAAAACCAATCTGGGGGTGTAAAATGTGGGGCTATGCTCGGGCAGGACTGCTTGTGACTTGAGCCTTCTCTGCAGTAAAGCATAATTCATGCTGCTGTTAGTCCTTAAAACAGGAAATAATATACCCATTTAAGTTAATCACAATTTATATTACATGTGCATATTTCTAAACAAATGTTGTAGATGGAGAGCTTGGTAGCAATAATATTTATGAATTACACTTTTAGTTAGCAAAGGAAATGTGTGACCTCTTACATTTGGTTTGACATTTGAATTTGGTGTTCAGTGTATTTGACAGGCGTGATGGATTCTCATTAGCTCAACGTATAAACAGGAAATGCTTCCTTGGTGAGCAGCTATTAATGTAGGACATCCCTGAATTTGAATGTTCAGTTGCTTTTACTGGTTCAGACTGGGACATTTACTTAATTTCTCTTTTTAAAAAAAGGAAAAGCAGGGCTTTAATTTTGAGTATAGCAAACCTGAGGGACATGAGTGCCAAGCTTTGAAAAACAGAATGTGGGAGCTGAGCTGCTTGCGGAGGGGCTGGGAGGCAGAAAGAAGCCCTGGCTGCAGGCAGACTCTGCGTGGATTTCCCTGCCTGCCTTAATTTCTGAGTAAGATAACCTATAAGAATTAGAATGTGACGTAGGGGCAGTTTGGAGTAAGCTCACGCTTAACCTTTACCCACAGCAGGATTAAAGCGGTTTGTGCAAAACTGGAATCAGAACAAATTTTCAACTTAGTTTAGGGCAGCAATTTTACTTTGCATTTTTGGCACCAACTTGTTCCTGGGCGACAGCATCGTCAAACAGGAGCTAGAGTGCAAGAGTGCTGGGAGAGGTGCCTGTCTTCTCCGGGCCAGTCAGCCAGCGCCTGCCCTGGGCTGGGGCCTGTCCCCATCCCCTTCTGAGTAATGCTTAGAATCTAATTAGAAGCTGGTTAGAAACCCGGAAAGTGAAGCTGGCAGGCCCTTCATCTGAATTTCAGGTCTTTGGAGAGGGAAAGTAGCGGTTTTATTGTTGGAGGTCAAAGTTTAAATTTAGTTTATATCAGATTACCCAAATACGCTTTCGGCGAGGTTAGATTCTCATGCTCAGAGAGAGTGGAACTGTAATGAAAGCAAACAGGGCGAGAAATAATCCCATTACGGATGAACTCTTCACTCGAACCTTAAACATTTGGGAACCATAATAACACCATCCTGGTATAAAGATAAAGACTGCACGGCAGGCCTGGAAGGGACCCCACAGACCACCCTACTACCTCGGTCCCCTTCCCGCCCTGGCCCACCTCCACCCCACTTTATCGTTTAGAATTTCAATTACATGTTCATTAATTAGCCCCCCCCCCTACAGCCTCCCCTGCTAAAAATTAAGCCCCACAAGGGTAGGAATTTTTGTCTGTTTTCCTCACTACTATTATCCCCACCATCTAGCTACCTGCCACCCACCCCCCTGGGCTCCTAAGAAACATTTACTGAATGTTTGTTGAATGAATGAAGGGACATCAGCTCCTTTGAGCAGAGAGCAAAGACTTTTTTTTTAAACCAAGAATTTTTATTTAAAACAGGGAGCCAGTCCCTTTGGGTTTTGGGAGGTGTGGTTGTTCCTGTGGGTCCCAGGTTGGGGATGCCAGCTCTGAGTCTGTGAGGGAGGGGGGGCACGCCTGTCTTGCAGGGGCGTAGGGCTGAGTGATGCTCCGCAGCTAGGTATGGAGCTAGAATGAATTCATGGGGCTTTGGGTTGGAAGAGCTCCTTGTCTGCTGTCTTTCCCACACTCTTTTGGGTAAATCGGTGTAGGATGCGAAGGGTAAGGTGAGCCCCTCTAGTTGTAGACTGGATGTGGACAGGGTTCCAGGGGCCTGACTCTCCTGGGTATTCACATGACTGCACCAAGCAGGCCCGACCTCTTCCTAGATAGGAAGGAGCAATCTGAGGGCTGAGAGAAGGAACTGCAGGAAAGGTATGCCACTCTTCAGAGCTGGCTTTGCTGTTCCCGAGCAGTCTAGGAGGGTGAGCCCCACCAAGATAGTCCTGGGTGTGAAACAAGCACAACAGTATGTTTGTATTGCTTTGAACCTCACTATGATGTATAATCACAACGTGCCAATAAAAGCATATGCATATAAAACTAGAACATCACCCTTTTGGACAAAAGATGTGTCTGTGGGAAAATCACCCTCCTTTATTTCTCCTGTAGAAATCAAGCCAGGTATGATGGTTCACACCTATAATTCCAGTACTTGGAAGGCTGAGATGGGGGATCTCGGGTTCGAGGCCAGCCTCAGCAACTTAGCAAAACACTATTTCAAAATAAAAAGGACTGGGCTGGGGGGTGTAGCTCAGTGGTATAATGCTCTGGATTCAATCCCCAGCACCGAAGGGAAAAAAAAAAAGAAAAGAAATCACACATGAAATAGACTACTTGCTTGTGTCTCCAATGAACGTAGTTTACAAGCCCCTTTCCTCCTTCTCCTGTGGAAAATAATGCCCACATGGTCTTCCTTAGTTCAAATGCTCTCTTAAGAATATTGGCATGGGTCCATATATTCTCTTGGTCTCTCAAAATAAAATGTTTATTGCCAGATCCCAATCCTTATTTGGCAAATTCCCCTTCCGCAGTAATGTCTCTCTGCCAGAGACCAAAGTGGAGAGCCAAAGGCTTCTGCCATATAGACCAACTCTCTCAACAAACATGATTCAGCATATGTCCCCCAAGCACCCACTCTGGTGAGACATGGGACACAGAACAGTGAACCTGTCCCATGTGGTGTCTGCCCCCCAGGACCTTGGCTACCAGCTCAGGAGCTAGGCACTAACCGTATGCTTGGAGTGGGGGACCTGGAGGTGGGGATGGCTATGGGACCTGACCCTGGCTGGGCTCAGGACGAATATTGTCTGTGTGACTGCAGAGGTGAGCTTTGCATGCATGCACTGCTCTGGTGGGACCCCTTGTCTGTGGCTCAGCATTCCAGGGCAGATAGGGGTCCTTTTGTGAGCCATTCCCTAGAGAGCCTGTCCCTTAAAGGGAAACCAAAACCAAAACCAGTCCTTTGCAGAGGCAGCTTTAGACTGATGGGCCAGCTCTCTCTCTCTCTCTCTCTCTCTCTCTGTCTTTTAACCTGTATCACCTTCTGGGAGGTAGGACAGTCATCAGGCAGAGCTCAGGAATCATTATTTTGCACTTGTTGTATGCCCAGCCCTTTCTCAGACCCTTGGTCCCTCACTACCAGGCTCATTCATATCTAGTGCTCTTTTGTTTACATGTGTGTTCTCTCATTCTCTCTCTCTCTCTCTCTCTCTCTCTCTCTCTCTCTCTCTCTCTCTCTCTCTCTCTCTCTCTCTCTCTCTCTCTCTCTCTCTCTCTCTCTCTCTCTCTCTCTCTCTCTCTGTCTCTCTCTCCCTCCCTCCCTCCCCTCCCTCCCTCCCCCACCTCTTGTACGGGGGATTGAACCCAGGGGCATTCTACCTCTGAGCTATACCCCTAGCTCTTCTCATTTTTTGAAACAGGGTCTTGCTAAGTTGCTAGGGGTCTCACTAAGTTGCTTAGGCTGACCTTGAAGCTACAATTCTCCTGTCTCAGCTTCCCAAGTACTGGGATTACAGGTGTGCACCACCACCCCAGCAACCTGTTTCCATCTCTTGCACTGCCCTAGTCCTCCACTAGAAAGCCTACCCCAAACACTCAGGGCTTGTGTGCCTCGACACGCTGTGCATTTCCTAGCTGGTCTCAAAAGGTGCCATGTATTCCCTGCCCCGCCATCTCTGAGCTCCAGTGCAGGGCTGTGCTGTTCTCAGGCCACTCCAGAGTGGCCATGGATTAGTTTACTCCATAGTATTTACAAAGTGTGTCTTGATGCTTAATAAAATGATTCCACAACCAGTTCCCCTTTACCAATAAACTCACTAGTAAACTTTGTATTTTGGAGTGATTAAAGACTTTTCTACTTAAAAATATTATAAAACTAATACATGTTTGCTGTAAAACAAACAAACAAACAACAAATAATATAGAGGTATATAGACAAAAAGTCAATCATTGTGGGACCCCACCCCCTTCACTGCCAGCCCCTTGAGGTTATCAATGTTAATGGGATAGGATTCCATCTATGTCCATCTCTATGAACAGACATGCTTAAATAGAAATATATTCATATATATGTAGGGGTCTGCCATTTTTCCTTTTTCTTTTAATTGCTTGCTTCATACTAAACACATTCCTCTACATTTTGAGATTTCATTTAAATTAATAGCACATCATAAGCTGGTCGTGGTGGCACACACCTGTAATCCCAGTACTTGGGAGGCTGAGACAGGAGGATTGCAGGTTCAAAGCCAGCCTCAGCAATTTAGTGAGGCTTTCAGCAACTTAGTGAGACTTTGTTTCCAAACAAAAAATAAAATAGGGCTGGAGGTGTAACCTGGAGGTAAAAGAACCCTGGATTCCATCCCCAGTACCACACACACACAAAAAGTTGTTTCCTTCCTTCCTTCCTTCCTTCCTTCCTTCCTTCCTTCCTTCCTTCCTTCCTTCCTCTTTTTCTTGGCACCGGGGGAATTGTTTTGTTTTATGGTAGTATGGATTGAACCCAGGGGCATTCTACCTCTGAACTACAGCCCCAGCCCTATTTATTATTCTTTATTTTGAAACAAGGTCTCACTAAGTTGTGGACTCATTAAGTAGCTGAGGCTGGCCTTGAACCTACAATCCTCCTGTCTCAGCCTCCCAAGTACTGAGATTACAAGCATGTGCCACTGCACATGACTTTTTACTATTTTATTTTTGGTACTGGGGATTGAATCCAGGGGCTTTCTACCTCTGAGCTATACCTCTAGCTCTTTTTATTTTTTATTTTGAGTCAGGGTCTCACTAAGGGTCTTGCTAAGTTCCTGAGGTTAGCCTTGAACCTAAGAGGCTCCTGTCTCAGCCTCCCATGTAGTGGGATTACAGGTGTGCACCACCACACCTGGCTTGGTTTTTATGACTCATCTCCACTCTGAGTTTATATACACATTCTCCCAAATCTCCTTCTAATATTTCATGCAGTTCTTTCTTTCATTTGGAGCATTAATCCACTGGGAAGTTATGCCTTATTTGTGGTATGCAGGACCTAGTTGTACTTAAGAGATGGCATTGGACTGACAGGATGCCCTCTCCTCACTGGCTCTGCCTGGGCTGTGTTTGGAGCTCCCCTCCCTTACCATATATTAGCTTCTTGGGCCTCACTTTTGAAATGTGACTTCAGGGGTGGGAGAGAGCGCCCACTGTCCTGTGGACATTCAAGAGGTAAACCTGAGCTCTGGTGCCCTGCTCAGGTCAGTGTCTCTGCTTGATATTAGTTGTCAACAGGTGAAGGAGAGGGCTCTGATTATGCACTCTGAAAGTCAGGCCTATCCCAAGTTCTCAAAGCAGCAGATATCCCTTCTTTTAGTTCAAAAAATAAAATAAAAAGAATCAAATTTTGAATTGTGACAAGCCCGAATGGTATCCCAGTGACCTCAGAGCCCTGGTGTGAGAGATCCTGGTCTCAGGTACCCTTGTTCGCAGGAGCTTAGGGTGGTGTCTGTCCGACTTTCTTTTGATATCCATTCCCTGGCTGAGATTTTTCTTTGGGCCAAGTTTCAGCCTGGAGCAAATTTTTTATGGCTGTGAGCTAATCCTCTAGCAAACTCTGGTTTCTACAGAATCGCTGACACTGTGCTAGCTCTGGTGATTCAACTGGGGCCGCTGGGCTATTTATGGCTCCCTGATGCCAATAGGGGATAATTCTCATTTAATAGATTCGGTTTTCTGTTGGGACGGGGATCCCACTCTTTTCCCCAGAGGTGCTGTTGGAACCTCTTGCCCAAGACCTGAGCAAGTGGGAGGCTGCCTGTGGGGAAGGCCTGCCTTGGAACCAGCTCCACCTGCGGTAAGTTATAACCAAGGTGGGCTTTTCATCTCCTCTTGCAAAAGTCTTAGAAACAAATAATATTTTCATCTTCTATTTTGTCTCTGGGCAATGGGCCCAAAAAGCATCTTGATTCTTTTCAGTGAAACTCAGGAGAAAAGCCGAGGATGATTTAATTCCCTCTTCCTCTTTCCCTTTCTGCACTTATTTCTTTGTGTTGAGAACCTGGAGCAAGGGTCCTGAGCAGCCACTATTTGTGGGTGTGAGCCGGGCAGACTGGGTCCAGGGGGACCTTCCTGCCCAAGCCCTGCATGAGTAGCTTGCAGAGAGGGGGCTGAGGGCCCTCAGGAGGGGGCCCGTGCTTGGTTTGAGCTTCACCTCTGCTCTGTCAGTCTTCCCCCAAGCAGCTGAAGCCCTTGGAAGAGCTAAGTAGCACCCCACTTTCACGACTCACAGATTTCCCTCTACTGGAGGTGGATAGAGGTGGAGTCAGACTTGTAAAAAAAATTGTGTTTAAAGTCAGGCATGGTAACACAAGCCTGTAATCCCAGTACTTGGAAGGTTGAGACAGGAGGGTCATAGATTGGAGGCCAGCCTCAGCAACTTAGCAAGACTCACAGCAACCTAGCAAGACTCTGTTTCAAAATAAAGAATAAAAAGGGCTGGAGGTGTAGCTCAAATGTGGAATGTTCCTGGGTTCAATCCCTAGTACCAAATACTAATACTAATACTAATACTAATAATAATAAGTGATTAATTTTTTATAACATAAAATATATCACTTAACCATTTCTATGTGTTTTTAAGTTGAGTGATGTTAAGCACATTTGCACAAAAATATTCACATTGTTGTTCAGCCATTGCTGTACCATCCATCTTCAAAGCTTTTCATCTTCCCAGTCTGAGAACCCACAGCCACTGTCAGCTCTACCCCCGGGCAGGCTTTGGCCACAGCAGGATGAGGGATTTAGAGCCTGCACTCTGATGAACCTAGGGAGGGGCTGGGAGTTGGGAGTTGAGGACGTAGCTACCAGTTGGGTCGTGCCCAGGTCTTTTTGATACTCTCTCTCTTTCCTGAAGCCACTCAGCAGAGTCACGGGTTCAGGATGACCCCGAAGGCCCCAGCGAGCAGCCATCCATCTCTGTAGAGGAAGGAGCCCTCTTTTCCACACCCAGCCTTTCCCAGTGACATTTGGAGGATCGGATGGGCAGCAATCTCATTGTTTTCATTTGGCAGATGAAAATATTGAGATAGCCTGTCATCCCAGAACTTGGGAGGCTGAGATAGAAGGGTCACCGGTTCAAGGCTAGCTTCAGCAACTTAGCGAGATCCTGTTTCAAAATAAAAAAATAAAATAGGCCTGGGGGTGTAGCTCAGAGGTAGAATACTCCTGGGTTCAAGCCCCAGTACAAATAAATAAATAAGTAAATAAATAAGAAAGAAAGAAAAGGCAAGATTGAGGCCAATTAGGAAAAACTTACCCAGTGGCCAAGTGGTAGACTGGGACTAGAACAGGGCTGGCTGGCTGGAGAGCCCATGCTCATAGCACTTCTGTGTGTTTAGTGATAAGCACCGGGGCGCCCATAGTGATCCCCAGGCCAACAGGGTCGTCCTTGCAGCTTCAGCAGTGCTCTGAACTTGCAAGGCGTCCAGATCGGCCCCACCTAATTCCAGGCCTTTGAAGTCAGTGATGTCAAGCCTGGCAGCCTCGTCTTTTACTAGCTTTATGGGGCCTAGTAGGAGGATGGGAGCACTTAGCGATGGCAGGCAGATAAAGGATGGGCTGGGCCTGCCTTGATAAGGTGGCCTGAGATGGGGGGAGGCGGGCCACTGAAGCGCTGGGCTGTGGTTTCTGCAGAGGAGTAAGCGTGACTTCTGGCAGAGCAGAGAAGCTGTGAAGACAGGCTGGCGGCCTGGGGATTTAGTGGTTTAGCTTTTTTGAAATCCCCAACTTTAAGGACTTCCCCTGGTGACTGAGTTTTGTCAGGCTAATTAAGAGGGAGCTCAGCTGAGCTCTGGGAAGAGAGGAGGGAGAGCAGGTGGGGGAGGAAGAAGCCTTGTTCCTCCTGGTGGATGAGGGCCCTCTGGGGCCGGCAGGGCAGATGGCGGGGAAGATCTTGGAGTCTGTACCCCCTTCTCATAGCTCGTCCTCCAGGGCTCCCCCTTCTCAAGTCACCTGGGCTGCAGCTGGGGGGCTTGGGCAGCCCATGGACTTGGCCACAGCTGGAATAGGATGCGTCTTGTGAGGGCTCATGGGTTTGGCGTGAGGAGAGGAGGCTGCTGTGGGGGGAGCAGGCAGGGAGCCATGCCCCAAGAGAGGGCTTCCTGGGCCTTTCGGAGTGCCATTCTCACAACACAGTCACTCATGGTGACACATGACCCATGCCCTACTGCAGCATTGGTTCAGAGGGAAAATAAGTAGTTGCACCAACTAACCTAATCCTTGAAACCTTCTGTGGTATGCGGAGGATACGCCTTGTTCCTGTCTTACAGCTGAGAACTCTGGGCTCAGAGAGGTTAAGTAACTTGTCCAAAGTCACACAGATGGTAAATGCATTTGAATTCATATCTGGCTTCGGAGCTCCAGCTGCTCAGCACAGGGTCTTGAGTGGGCAGGAATGCCTGCCTGAAGAAGGGTCTAGGAGGGTGCACAGTGCTGGACAGTGCCTCAGAAGGCAAACTCTCATGAGGCATCATGGCTAGCAGAGCAGGAGCAAAGGCGGGCGCTGCAGAGGGAGCCTGAGGACCAGGGCTGGGGGTGGGGTTTCTGGGAGCTGGTACCCTTGCCCGAGGAAGAGGGTGTGGCTGGGTCACAGAGGATTTGGAGGGTCTGTCCTGTGTAAAGAACATGGGGCTGGGCAGAAGAGATCACGAGTCTGTTTAGGTTAAAATCCTGGCTCTGTTTTTTGTGACTTTAGGCAACATATTTAACCTCTTTACTTCTTGTTCATTTTCTGGTGCTGGGGATGAAACCCAGGGGCATTCTACGTTCGGGCTACACCCCCAGACCTATTTTATATTTTATTTGGAAACAGGGTCTCACTAAGTTGCTGAGAGCCTCACTAAGTTGTTGAGGCTGGCTTCGAACCTGCGATCCTCCTGTCTCAGCCTCCCAAGTACTGGGATTCCAAGTGTGCACCACCAAGCCTGGCATTTATTTTTTATTCCTTATGGATATAATGTCCACCAGAAGCAATTTTCTTTCAACTAGCAAGACCAGCAGTACACCTTCACTGTCCTACATCAGGGGTATATCAACTCTCCAGCCCGGTGTTATGACTTAGTTCTCAGAGATATTGATTGCCTTTCTCGTTCACAAGGTATTATACTGGTCCATTACATTGATGACATTATGTTGATTGCATCCAGTGAACAAGAGGTAGCAACCACTCTGGACTTGTTAGTGGAACATTTATGTGTCAGGGGATGGGGCATAAATCCAACAAAAATTTAAGGGCCTTCTACTTCGGTAAAATTTCTAGGAGACCAGTGGTATGGGGCCTGCCAAGATATTCCTTCTAAGGTAAAGAATAAATTGTTGCATCTGGTCCCTCCCACAACTAAGGAAAAGGCAAAGTGCCTGGTGGGCCTCTTTGGCTTTTGGAAGCAACACATTCCTCATTTGGTTGTGTTTACTGAGTGACTCAAAAAGCTGCCAGTTTTGAGTGAGGCCCAGAACAGGAGAAGGCTTTGCAACAGGTCCAAGCTGCTGTGCAGGCTGCTCTGCCCCTTGGGTCCTATGATCCAACAGACCCAATGGTACTTGAGATGTCAGTGGCAGAGAGAGATGCTGTCTGAAGCCTTTGACAGGCCCCCATAGATGAATCACAGAGGAGGCCTTTGCGATTTTGGAGCAAGGCCCTGCTGCCATCTGCAGACAATTACTTTTCCTTTGAGAAGCAGCCCTTAGCTTGCTACTGGGCCTTGGTGGAAACTGAACACTTGACCATGGGCCACCAAGTTACCATGTAACCCTAGCTACTCATCATGACCTGGGTGTTATCCGACCCACCAAGGCATAAAGTTGGGCCTGTGTACCAGCAATCCATCATCAAATAGAAGTGGCACATGCGTGATTGGGCCTGATGGATCCAGAAGGCACAGGTGAGTTACATGAAGAAGCAGTCCAAATGCCCATGGATCCTACTCCTGCTGCAGTGCTTTCTTTCCCCATCATGACCCTGCGGCTTCGTGGGGTGTACCAAATGATCAGTTGACAGACAAAGAGAAAGCTCATGCCTGGTTTACAGTGGTTCTGCATGATATTCAGGTACCACCCGAAAGTGGCAGCTACAGCACCACAGCCCCTCTCTGGGACATCCCTGAAGGGCAGCAGTGAGAGGAAATCTTCTCAGTGGGCAGAACTTCTCACAGGGTACCTGGTTATGCATTTTTCTTGGAAGGCAAAATGGCCAGATGTATGATTATACACTGATTCATGGGCTGTAGCCAGTGGTTTGGCTGGATGGTCAGGAACTTGGAAAGAACATGATTGGAAGATTGGTGACAAAGACATTTGGAGAAGAGGTATAGATCTCTCCAAATGGGCAAAGAATGTGAAAATATTTGTGTCCCATGTTAATGCCCATCAAAAGATGACTTCAGCAGAGGAGGACTTTAACAATCAAGTGGATGGGATGACCATGTCTGTGGATAGCACTTACTTCTTTCCCCAGCCTCCCCGTCATTGCTCAATGGACTCATGAACAAAGTGGCCATGGACACAGGGATAGAGGCTATGCATGGGCTCAGCAACATGGACTTCCACTCACCAAAGCTGGGCCGGCTTCAGCCACTGCTGAGACCAATCTGCCAGCAGCAGAGACTGACGCTGAACCCCTGATATGGCAGCATTCCGTGAGGTGACCAGCCAGCAACCTGGTGGCAGGTTGATTACAATGGGCCCCTTTCGTGATGAAAGGGGCAGCACTTTGTCCTTACTGGAACAAACAGTCTAGATATGGGTTTGCTTTTCCTGCATATAAAGCCTTTGCCCAAACTACCATTTGTGGGCATATAGAATGCCTTATCCACCATCATGGTATCACACACAGCATTGCTTCTGACCAAGGAACTCACTTCACAGCCAAAGAAGTGTGGCAATGGGTTCACACTCATGAGATTCACTGGTTTTACCATGTTCCTCACCATCCTGAAGCAGCTGGTTTGATAGAATGGTGGAACGGCCTATTGAAGACTCAGTTACAGCATCAGCTAGGTGGCAATACCTTGCAGGGCTGGGGCAAGGTTTTCCAGAAGGCTGTATATTCTTTAAATCAGCATCCCTTTATGGTACTGTTTGCCAGAATTCATGGGCCTAGGAATCAAGGGTTGGAAACGGAAATGGTACCACTCACCATTGCCTCTAGTAACCCACTAGCGAATTTTGCTTCCTGTCCCTTTGCTCTCCTGGCCCTCAGGTCTTAGTTCCAGAGTGGGGAATGCTTCTACCAGGAGGCATAACAGTGATTCCACTAAACTGGAAATTAGTTTAATAAGACTGTGTGTAGTAAGACTTCCCCTGGCCACTCTGGGCTCCTTAAGCCTCTGAGTCAACAGGCTAAGAAGGGAGTTATAGTTTTGGTGGCGGTGACTGATCCAGATTACCAAGGGAAAATTGGACTATTCCTCCACAATGGAAGTAAGGAGAAGTAATCCTGGGAAGCAGGAGAACCCTTAGGATGCCTCCTAGTATTACTCTGTCCTTTCACTAAGGTCAATGGGAAACTACCACAGCCTAATTCAGGCAAGATGGCAAATGTCTCAGACCCTCCAGAAATGAAGGTGTGGGTCACCCCTCCAAGTAAAGAACCAAGACCTGCTGAAGTGCTTCCTGAAGGCAGAGGGGATACAGAATGGGTAGTAGAAGAAGACCAACTATGGCCACGAGACCAATTAAAGAAATGAGGACTGTAGTTGCCATGAGTACTTTTTTTTCTATTTTGTTAAGAGTGTGTGTCTGTGTCTGTGTGTATTAAGCAGATATCTCTGTTTTCTCTCCTAATTTATTCTTCATCATGTAACAATATTGATGGACTTAATATCAGTACTTAAGTATTGTTAAATTTACATTATAGTACCTAAGTTGTGGGATGTCAGGAGTAAGCATCGCTCAGAAAACTTTACCTTCTATTCAGGGGAAGTAACTGGTGCATTTTCTATTGTATGCAGAATAGTTATATCATGTTACCTGAGATTTTGATATTGTGTTCATTTGGAGATTAGTGTGATTTAGAGACAGGGTTACGTGTCAAGTAGACAAAGTAGACTTGTGATGGTTAATGTGGATAATCAAGTTGGATGGATTATGAAACACTTCAGATTATGTGGCTTTGGGTGTGTTGAGGAGATGATTGGCATGTGGAATGGTAGACTGAAGAGAAGTCCTGCCCTGGATGTGGGGAGCACTGTCCTAAAACCTGGGGACCCAGCATCTGCTCTCACCTGCCATATCAAACTTTAGCCCTTTTGCTCTTTGAACTGGACTTTTGTCATTGTTTCTCCAGAGTTTCTTGGCCTTTCTATCTGGGACTGGGGCTGCATTATCAGTCGCTCCTACTCAGAGACTCTACCTCTTAGACCCCTGACCAGCTGCTGGTTCCTTGGCTCTCCATGTGTAGGTGGCCACTTGGGACTATACTACTCTTGGACTGTAAGCTGGTTTGATAAATTTATTTTTATTTATTTAATCTTTTTGTAGTACTGGGAATTGAGCCCAGGGGCATTCTACCTCTGAGCTACCCCCCCAGCCCTATTTTTTATTCCTTATTTTGAAACAGGGTCTCACTAAGTTGCGGAGGGCCTAAGTAGCTGAGGCTGGCTACAAACCTGTGATGTTCCTGTCTCAGCCTCCCAAGTACTGGGATTATTCTACAGGACCTTGACTAATACAGTGAGTCTATACTATAACTTGGAGATCTTAACACTTTGCCAATATATATTAAGTATAGAAAAAGAAGGTATATAGCATTATGCAGAGAATACTCTCCTTTGTATTCAAAGAAAAAGTTTATGTCCGTGTATGCTTACATACATCTACAACATATCCCAAGGAATGCTTAGGAAACTATTTACAGTGATTACCTCTAGATAGAGGCTTACTATTTAACTTACCTTTGTATATAGTCAGAATTTTTATGATATGCATGGATTTCTTTTATAATTGTAAAGAAAAAACTCAAATAGAAACCACATTTGCAGTTGAGAGATAAAGTGTCATTCCAAGTTTTTAATTTTTATTTTTTTACTTTTATTAATGCATTATAGTCTCATGTTGTCCCAGTCCACATTCTCCACAGCTATAATCTAAAGACTGGAACACTTAACTTAGAGGAAGGAAGACTTCTTAGCTCATGATTTTCCTTGGAGATATTGGGGTTCAGTCCATGTAAGGCTGGGGACAGTGGATCTTGGGGAATGGTGGAGGGAACCAGAGAGAGGGAGAGCACATGAGCTGTGCTCCTCACATCATGGAGGCCGGAAGCAAGAGAGTAAGAGCAGGGAGAGGAGGAACCACATATAATCTCCAAATCTCACACCCAGGGATCAACTCCCTCCAGCCACCACCCAGATAAATCCATTAAAATGGATTTATCCATTGCTGGGATTATAACCCTCAAGACTTAATTATATCAACTCCAAACACCAAATTTATGAGTTCTTCAAGGGGCCATTCTATATCTAACCATCACACACATCATGATGTGTTTCATAGGGATAGTGACATACATGCACACAGCACTTGGTGGGCTTTCCCCCGGCTCCCTCCCCATTCCTCTCTTCCCCATACAGAGTATTGATATTCTCACATATATACATAATGCTGATAAAAGTTATTCATTCATTGATCCCTACCTCCTCCCTCATTCTCCTAGAAAACCTCCCTGTCTGTAGTGGAGTTTCTCCTCCATTATTTGAAGTCCCTCTGGTATCCCAATTACTTTCTAGTTTCCACATATGAGAAAAAAACATATGACCCTTCACTTTCTGTGACTGACTAATTTCACTTAAGCGTAATGTTCTCCAGGTTCATCATTTTCCTGCATATGACATTATTTTGTTCTTCATGAGTGCTGAGTAGATTTCCATTGTGTCTATATCCCATAATTTTGTAATCCATTCATCTGTTGATGGACACCTAGGTTGGTTCTGTAATTTTGCTGTTATAAATTGTGCTGCCATAAACATGGATATGCATGTATTACTATGATTTTCTGATTTCAGTATTTTTGGAAAGATACCCAGGAGTGGTATAGCTGAATCATATGGTGAATACATTCACAATTTTCTGAGGAATCTCCACTCTGATCTCCATAGTGACTGCACTAATTTACAATCCAATTTATAATCTAATCCAATTTACAAACTAATTTACAATCCACCAATAGTGTGGAAGAGTTTCTATTTCTCCACATCCTTGCCAGCATTTATTATTGTTTGACTTCTTGATGATTGCCATTCTCATTGGGGTAGATGGAATCTCAGTGTAGTTTTGATTTGCATCTCCCTGATTGCTAGTAACGTTGAACATTTTTTCATGTATTTTATCAGCCATTTGCATCTCTTCTTTTGTGAAATTTCTATTTAGTTCAATTTTTCATTTCTTGATTGGGCTACTTGTTTTTTTTTAAATGTTGAGTCCTTTAAATACTTTGTATATTCTAGATATTAGTCTTCTATCAGAGAGATTGCTAGCAAAGATCTTCTCCCATTCTGTAGGCTCTCTCTTTAGACCATTGGTGGTTTCCTTTGATGAACAGAATCTTTTCAGTTTAATTCTATCCCATTTATTAATTCTTGTTTTTATTTCCTAATCTCTGGGGTGTTACTGAGGGAGTTTATACCTGTGCCTGTATGTTTGAGCATTGAGCCAAAGGCCTTCTCTAGTAACTTTAGTCTCTGGTTTAATTTCCAGATCTTTGATCCATCTTGAGTTGACTCTTGTGCAAGGTGAGAGGTAAGAATTTAATTCTATTTTTCTACAAATTAATAACCAATTTTCCTACTACCATTTGTTGAAAAAGCTATCTTTTTTCCAATGTGTGTTTGGCACCTTTGTCGAAAATAAATTGGTGGTAAGTATGTGGATTTGTTTCTGTATCTTCTTTTCTGTTCCATTGGTCTATGTATCTGTTTTTTGTGCCAATACCATGCTATTTTTTTTTTTATTACAGTAGCTCTGTAGTATAATTTGAAGTCAGGAATTGTAATGCCTCCAGCATGGTTCTTATTGATGAGAATTGCTTTGGCTATTCTGGGTCTTTTGTTTTTCCAAATGGAATTTAGAACTGATTGTTCTATGTCTTTGTAGAATGACATGGTATTTTGATGGGGATTGCACTGACTTTGTAGATCACTTTTGGTAGAATGGCCATTCTGATAATATTTATTCTGCCCATCCAAGAGCAAGGGAGGGCTTTCCATCTTCTAAGATTTTCTTCAATTTCTTTCTTTAGTGTTTTATAATTTTCCTTGTAGAGGTCTTTTACCTCCTTGGTTAGATTTAGTCCTAGGTATTTTATTGATTTTGAGATTATTGTGAATGGAGTTGTTTTCTAGATTTCTTTCTCAGTGGTTTCATGATTGGCCCATAGAAAAGCTATTGATTTCTTAGATTGATTTTGTGTCCTGCTACTTTGCTGAATTTGTTAATTAGATCTAGAAGTTTTTTGGGTCTTCTAAATAAAGGATAATTTTATCTGCAAATAGAGATAATTTCAGTTCTTCTTTTCCTATTTGAATTCCTTTGATATCCTTCTCTTGCCTTGTACACAGGACTCTCACACAAAGAGGAAGAGGATTCCATTCCAAGTTTTGTAGGTATGTTTAGACTGAGGCTGTGTTTTTCTTCCAGATGTTTACCAAGACTTTCCTTAAAAATGACTTTCAGGTACAGTCACCAATTTAGATGGTTCAAGCCTTGTTTGGTTCAAGTAAAATGGAGCTTTGCTACTCTTTGACCAATGTGAAGCAGAAGTCAAGGGGTTGAGTCAGAGCTTGCTAGGGGGCCGGAGACCCTGTCCTGAGTGTTTGAAGGACAGGTATTTGGTTCTGTGTCCTGATCTTCCATGTAGAGTTAGAATGCACAGACCACAGAATGAGGGCTGGGGATCTCGATGTGCCCTCAGAACCAGCCTCACCCTGTACTAGTTAGCAGGTGGTCTTTAGGGGAAAGAGCTAGGGGCTGGGTTGTCCTGGGAGCAGTTTGATTTAAACAAGTCCTCTGAGTGGTTGGCAAACCTGTTCTTTCTGTGAAGAGCATCCAGATAGATTTCATGTGTATGGGATTTGAGGCACAATTTACACAGTCTGTCCCTGAATCATCATGAGGAAGAGGGGGAGTCTGTTGGGAAGGCAGTTGGAGAAGCAAGAGCCTCTGAAACAGCATCGTGTGCAGCTGACCTGTGGCTTTTAACAACTGGACCTCAGGGGCCAAACAGCTGTGTTTTTCTACCCCTTCCCCTTTCCTTTCTTTCTCCTCTTCCTTTTTTCCATGTATAGTTTGTATTGGTTTTGGTTTTAAATTTCATTTTAAAATAAGAGTCACCTTTGCTCATAGTTTAGAGAGTTAAATAGTTCTAGAGGCTTGTTTCAAACACACCACACACACACACACACA
>PVLC010030406.1:0-19495 GCA_004027655.1 Graphiurus murinus | reverse complement strand
AAAACTGGTAAGCAATTTATAATATGGATCAAGCACCTTGAAAATTTCTGTTCTGGGACCTCAATAGAGGGGGGAAACAGCTGTGCAGAGACATTTGAGTGCAAAGATGTTCATAACAGTGTGAGAAGTCACTGAAAAGTGGGAAATTAAAACAGCTGACAATAGGAAACTGATTAAATGACATACTAGATGATAACATGCTCCAGTCATTACAGATCATGACTTTGAAGAATTAATAATGTATGAAAACAGTTATGAAATAAAGTTAAGCAAACGTGATACACAAGTATATGGCATAATCTTAATTTTATAGTTATATGTCAATATATACATGCATGAAAAAGTAGAAGGAAATACACCAAAATATTGGTTATTTTTCTCTAACAAGCACTGTTGTTTGCTTCTTTATACTTGTCTTCAATGAACATATACTTAGATGATTAAAACAAACTCCACCATCTTGAGACATTATGTCCAAATTAGAAAAAGGGATACCTGTTTTCTCTGAACAACCAGAAGAGGAAGTAAGAGATGTAGAATCAGGAATCACATTTCAACCCTTGAGGGTGTATTCACATACAAGAAGAGGAGCATGTCCTACAAAAAGAACATACGGAACTACCTGTATCTTAATTCCTCAACTGAAAGGGGATCGCAGGTTTACAGTCAGCCTCAGCTCCTTAATGAGGCCCTCTGCAACTCAGTGAGACCCTTCCTGCTTCCAGATACAGAATAGAAATAGGGCTGTGAGTGTAGCTCGGAGGTAGAATGTGCTTGGGTTCAATCTCCAGTACCGCAAAAAAAGAAAATAAAAATAAAAATAAAGAAGACTGTATTAAGCACATATCATAAATAATGATGGATTCTGAATGGGGGAGATACCATAGGCCAGCAAAATGCCCATACAGCATATAGAATTCTCAAAGCCTTCATTTTTTTTTTTCTTCTGGGAACTGGAATTGCAACCCCCTATTCAACCTCCAAATGGGCATTTTCCATACTTTCTGTGAATGGATCAGGTATGAGTGTCTCCAATGAGTGATACAAAATAAATAGAAAAACTGCTCTCAGTAGCAAAGCTTGTACGAGGCTGTGCACTCCTTTGTTGACCCAAAGGGTGTCAACTTCCCTGGCTTTTACTTACTTACCTGTACCAGAGCCTCACAGCCCTTCTCTTTCCAGCACCCATGGCTCATCTGCTGGCTCTAAGTAGGAGATCTTGTCTAGTTTGGAAACTGAAATCCCTAGTTTGGGGGAAAGAAAGGGAACTTAACTATTTGTATGGGGACATGATGATGTTCCCGAGTTCCATTCCCATCACTTGGTATTCAGGGGAGAAGGACATTCTAAGAGATGACACAGAATGGTACCATGGCTATCTCCACAGAGCTCAATGCAACTTCTCTCTCTCTCTCTCTCTTTCTCTCTCTCTCTCTCTCTCTCTCTCTCTCTCTCTCTCTCTCTCTCTCTCTCTCTGTCTGCCTCCCTCCCTTCCTTCCTTCCTTCCTTCCTTCCTTCCTTCCTTCCTTCCTTCCTTCCTTCCTTAGTTTTCGTTTTGGTACTATGGATTGAACCCAAGGGTGTTCTACCTCTGAGTTATACCCCCAACCCTATTTTATATTTTATTTTGAAACAGGGTCTTGCTAGGTTGCTCAGGCTGGCCTCAAACCTGTGGTCCTCCAATCTCCGCCTCTCAGCTACTGGGATTGCAGGTGTGTGCCTGCCACCACGCCCAGCTGCTTCAATGTGATTTCCAAGAAGGGCTGGGTGTTGGGAAGGGAGGTGGGCATGGCAGCAGAGAAGGAAACAATCAGTTGCAAGGAACAACTGGCTTTGCCCTTCTGGAGAACACAGGAATCTCAGATCATCTCCAAAGGGAAAACACCTCTGATCTACCTGATCAGAGGACAGAGAGACCAAAGCTTCTGAGGCAGCTTAAGTAAGTTGATTAACAACTCTGTTTGGCACTGGCCTTTCCACTGGAAAGATACATGGGAATGATGTGTTTGGGTGGCCAAGGAAACAGAAGTCTTATCCCTGGCTTTCTAGCCCTAGCTCATAGGGTCCCTGGGAAGGAAGGCTGTCCTTACCCAGGAAGGTCAGGGGCCTGTACCCAGCCAGCATCCCATCCTTACCTACATCCCTCTTAGTAGGGTCCAAGTACAACCCCCTCCTCCTGGCAGAAGTCTAAGGGCACTGCCATGAATATCACCACCTCCTAAAGACCTGAACCATTCCTCCTTACCTTGAGCCTCCTCAGGGAGGGCTGGAGTGGGCAGCATTGTAGGGAGAGTTGTAGACTGACAGGAAGTAGTCCAAAAGTATTCAAGGGCCTATCTTCACCAAGTCCAGTACCTTCTGAGTGCCTACTCACTGCCTAGCTGAGTGTTTTACTCCGTGGAAGCTGCAAAAAGGAATCAACACATTTCTGCTCCTAAGAAGAATATCACATTTTATTAGGAAGAAAAGAGTCAAAGCAGATTTCAAAGAGCCCCTGCACGCTGGGCACGGCAGGGTAGGAAATCCTCTCAGTCACACAGAACTGGTTTGATTGCCCTTTGGTATGTACTGAGAGCTCCTGACTCCAATTGCCTCGGCCCCACCTCTATTCCTGCTCAATGAATTTTTGTCAGAGCTGGGTGTGGTGGTGCCTGCCAGTCAGCCCAGTAGTTGGGAGGCTGAGACAGGAGGATTGCAGGTTTGAGGCCAGCTTCAACACTTAGTGAGACCCTCTGCAACTTAGTAAGACCCTGTTTCAAGTTAAAAAGTAAAATAGGGCTGGAGGCATAGCTCAGAGGTAGAATGTCCCTGGGTTCCATGTCCAGCACCACAATATATACATATACATATACATATACATATACATATACATATACATATACATATACATATGCACATGCACATGCACATGCACATACACATACACATACATACACATATACATATATACATACACATACACATACACATACATTAAATGCGCATCAGGTGCCAGGTCAAGTGGCGCGTGCTTGTAATCCCATTGCTTGGGAGGCCGAGACAGGAGGATCACAGGTTCAGGGCCAGCCTCAGCAACTTAGCAAGACCCTCAGCAACTTAGAGAAACTGTTTCAAAATTAAAAAATAAAATAGGACTTGGGGTGAAGCTCTGAGGTAGAAAACTCCTGGATTCAATACCCAGTACCACAAAAGATAAAATAAAATAAAAAAATAAATGTTTGACAGGTAGAATGAGTGCAACGACCCAGGGCTTCGTGTATGCTAAGCACCCATGCTACCATTGAGCTACACCCCAGCCCAAGTGACTACTTTTATGGTATAGGTCATCTGGCCTGCTGGAGCCACAGTGAGGAGAGGAGTCTGGGGTGGGGGTGGTCATGCTGGACCGATCAGTGGGGCTCTCTTGGGGAGGTGGTCTTTAAAGGAGGATGAGGCTTGAAGAGGATGCTTCTCGCCTTTGATCTATGTCATTGTATCACCAAATCCTTACAGCAGAGATTCAGGACCCTTCAATTCCATTGCTTTGTGGGGCAGCGTCTCCACTGGCATGGCCTTCATGTAGCTTTCTGCTGGATCCCTGCGACAGTTTCACAAGTGGTCTGCCTGCCACCTCCAACCTTGCGTGCTACTATTCCACTGTCTACATTGCCACATGCATGACCATTCTGAAATGCAAACTTAAGCATGGAAGGCTTCTGTTTAAAGTCCTCTGCAGGCACTCCTTCTAAAATGAAATCGAGTTTCTTTAAGTGGCATTCTGGCTCTTTCCCGAACTGCATGAAACCTGCCGATCTGGATTCATTCTCTCCTATTCCTGCTCCCATAGATTCCATGCACCAAGAAAAACTGTCCTTTTTACTGTTTCATTCAATTCCAAAGACAATTGCCATCTGGTCCTAAAAACGCCCCCACTGTCTGCTCAGGAGCTTTAAAAACACCGAGATCCTCAAAATTACATGTATACACGAAGAAGGAGACTACAATCACAAAAAAATAGATCAGCAAATGGACAAATTTGAAATCAGAATGTTAAATAATAGGGATATGAACAATTTCCTTTTCTTCAACAAGTAGTCCATGTTGCTATAGCATGGTTTTGGTTATTTAAAAAGACAACAAGCAATAATTCGTACCAAACAATAGCAAACTAATAGACAATATGACCATTTTTGGTGTCTAGAATTGCCACCTGCATGGCTGGTTCCTGAGAACACACCTCAGCTGCTAGAGCCTCCGAGAGCTTCTGAAGGAGCTGGCTCTGTCACAGGCTGGCTCTTGAATGCCAGGCCTTTCTATGGGGCCAAAGGACAGATGAGTAGGCCAGCAATCAGTAAGCCCAATAACCCACAGGCAAACAGAGCAGCTCAGCTCTCAGCCCCTGTGCCTCCAAAAGCCAAAAGGGGAAAGTAAACAGACCAGTCCCCAAGGAGGGGGCGGGGCAGAGGCTAAGGCTGGTGCTGCAAAGTTGATAGTGGCTAATATGTGTTTGCCACACAGCCAAAATTTTCCATCATATTTTAAGTGTGATAGAAAACACAATTTTATATAGTGGGGATAATACAAACTAAAGAGATGTATACTCTGGCTAGCCCACAAAATGCCATGGAACCCCACTTATACTAACAGCTGATTCCTTTAAGCTGTGCCTCAAATTCATTGTCTCGGGTGTATAAGTCATGTTTAACAAATGAGCCTAAAGTATGAAAACAAAGTCTTACTTAGATCTCAAGGGCTCTTAAATCCTTGTGCCAATTCATACCTCCAATACAAGCAGTCGAGATAAAGGAAACCTGAAATCTACTCATTTACTTTCTATTCTAAGCCCACTTACCTGCCTGGCATGGTGGCACATGCCTGTAATCCCAGTACTTGGGAGGCTGAGACAAGAGGAGCACAGGTTTGAGGACAGCCTTGGCAACAAAGCAAAACTCTCAGCAACATAGTGAGGCCCTGTTACAAAACAAAAAATAAAAAAAGGACTGGGGATAGCCAGGTCGGTTCGGTGGTATACACACACACACACACACACACACACACACACACACACACACACACACACCCTGCTGAGGTATAGCTTGGAGGTACAAAGTCCCTGGGTTCAATCCCCAGTACAAAATGAATGAATGAATGAATTTAAAAACCAAAAGGGCTGGGGGTATATCTCAGAGATAGAGTGTCCCTGGGTCCAATCCCCAGTATCATACACACACACACACACACACACACACACACACACACACACACAAATCCATTGACCTG
The DNA here is from genome assembly GCA_004027655.1 of Graphiurus murinus. Classification (NCBI taxonomy): domain Eukaryota; kingdom Metazoa; phylum Chordata; class Mammalia; order Rodentia; family Gliridae; genus Graphiurus; species Graphiurus murinus. The sequence continues at coordinate 14,236 of PVLC010030406.1, read as the reverse complement.
GTTTGGAAAAAGAGTTCCACTGATATTATTATAGTTGTAGATCTTATATGCAATGTGATTTTTTTTTAAAGTATACTACGTTGACAATCGACCTAACCTTCTGTTTTGAAATCTGACCTAAAATCATTTAAACTGTGCTCAATACAGCAATAAAAGATAAAACTCTCTTCTGCCTGGTTTTCCTTGGACCCAGTGGGGGGGGAAAAGCCCAGCTAGCAGCATGGAGACACCAACTATTTCTTTGGGGTCTCTGTACAGGCTTGACCAGGCCACAACTCCTTACTGGATCATGGGAATCTGTGGGCTACTCTTTAAGTTAACTCCAGGGGGAAAATGGGGTATTTTCTTCGTTTTTTTATGCATTGGCATGGTTCAGCAAGTGAGATCGTTAAAATGTTTCTAATGTGCGAAACGATGGGTTTTTAGGAGGGCTTCCTAAGGCCCAGTAATGGTTTCTCACTTAAGTAGTACAACATATGAACGATTTTCTTTTCTACAATGTTAAAGTTGCTATAGCATGTTTTATAACATTCTGCTAGCCTTCCAAGTTAAAAAAGATTGGGTCACATTGGATCTTATCTCCCCCATGCACATCCTGAATTAATTGCCCCTGTGACAGACAGAGCAATCTTTATCTTAAACTCTGCCCTGCTTCCCAATGTCTACAATAAGGTCCAGTGAAGGCGACAGCCAAGACAGCCAAGTACAGACACCAACCTGGAGGACACTATGTTCAGTGGGAAAAGACAGGCACAAAAGGACAAAGAGTGGGGGGATCCACTTCTAGGAGGTCCCAGAGGAGTACCATTCATAGAGACAGACAGTAGAAGGGAAGGTGACAGGGACTGTTGGGAAGTTAGTATTTAGTAGGGACAGAAATTCAGTTGGGGAAGATGAAAATGTTCTAGAGATGGATGGTGGTGATGAGCTTAATGCAGCTGGACTGAGCACTTAAAAAGGGATAAGATGTATTTTACCATAGTAGAAAAAAAGCTAGGCTAGACGCACTCTAGGTTCACTCTGTGCATGAAACTGGGATCTCTCCCTCAACACACCTTCTACTCTAGAGTGTCCTTCTATAGTCCCTGAAAAGGCTATGTTCACTTCTGTCCCTGAGCCTTTCTGCTGGTGCTCTCCCTTAGCCTGGAACACTCCTGCTCCTCGTTTCTAGGTCCCTAAATGCAGTTTACATTTCTCCTTCTTTTGTTCCCCATGTGGCTTTCTGTTTACACTATCGTTAGGGGCTATTAATCTTGCAGTTCCTCGTTATTTCGCCATCCCGTGCTCACAGCTTGTCTTGCTACCACTTGGGTCCCCTAATAGAACATTTTGGGGCACAGAGCAGGGCTCAAAGGTGTGATGAATGCTTAAATGGTGGTTGGAGGGGAGAAAATTGCAGAGGGATGTCCCATGGGAGGCCTAAATCCCTGTAGAGAAAGTGGCTCAGCACAGACACTCCGGGGCAACTCTTAAGAGCTGAGGGAGCCTTTACAGGAAGGAAAGAGAAATCCCAGCTCACCTCTGAACAGACTGTCAGGAGCTCATCAGCTTTGCCCTCTTCTTCTGGGTCATCCTTATGGGGATTAGTAGAGTCCTGGGAAGGAAGCATTGGAGGAAGAAGGAGAAGCCATGCCCTGCAGCAAGCATGCATGCACCTAAACTGAAAATGTCCACCTTGACAACTGGGCTCGCCTCATCTGGGAAATGGTATCGCTTGCCTTACCAGCCTCACAGGCACTGAACTTCAAAGCGAGATGTGAGCCATGGTAGGATGTGGGTAAGTGAAAGCAGTGTTTGAAAACTAGGGTGGCAGAAACCCTGGCAAGTCTTGGAAGCAGCAGCCAAGAGGGCACTCTGAGGCTGCACTGTCCAGTGAGGAGGCCACTGAGCCAAAGGTGGCTACCACTGGGCATCTGAAATGTGGGTACTCTGAATTGAGATGCAGTGTTCAGGTCATATACACACCAATTTCACACAGAGTTAGTGCAAAAAATAAAGGTAATGCACAATATCTCTTTGATGGTCTTTTATATTGATCATACATTGAAATGATAACCTATGAGGACACGTTGGGATACAATAAAACACATTGTTAAAGTACTTTCACCAGTTTCTTTTGACTTCTCAGTAAGACTACTAGAAGATTTAAAAAGCACACGAGTTTCACATTATGTTTCTACTGAACAGCACAGCCCCTGAGGGTCACTGCCCAGTACACCACTGCATGACTGCCTGAAATCCCCAAGGCAACAGACGCTGCCTTCTTGGCTGCAACCCACCAGCCCGGCAGTCCCAGTCCCCCGCCCCTGCCCCCGCCCCCGCCCTGCCCCTCAGCTTCAGTTTCCTCCACCCCGCCCCCCTCCCTGAGTTGGCCCCAGGGGTTGATTCCCTCCTGGTCCAGCTCAGCCTGAGAGTCTCACCTCTCCAGTCAGTCCATTATCCGGGTTGGTTTCTTCATGGTCCCCTTTCCTTCCTGGAATCTGACGAGTGGCCTCCACACCGAGCCCCTGGTCCCCTAGAGTTCCCGCGTAGGGTCATTTGAGAACCTCCGTGGGTGAGTGGGCGAGGCCACACCCGTGGGAATGCCGTCAGTGAGCGTGCCCAGCCATGCCGACCTCCTCCTCCAGCTGTCACACGTACCAAGGCATGGTGGTCACTAAGGCAACTCAGGCGTATTGGCCGCCACTGTTATTGCCGCCCGCCAGTAGGCTAGCAAAGGTCCCGGCTTGCACCTGTCAGCAGCGGCTTTGAGCGGCCAGCTTTGGGCCCGCACAGCGCAGGCGCTCCGCGCCACCGTCGCGGCCAAGACTAGCACTGCCGCTGTGGCCACCTCTGAGGCTTCTCCAAGATCTGGGGCTGCGTTTCCGGAGTAGGTGCTTCCTAGCCCGCAGAGGCAGAGGCTTCCTGAGGCAGAGGCTCTGCCTCACGTACCCCTCAGAAGGGACCATTCACCCCTCTGGCCCCAGAGGCACACGGGGCCGCCCGAGTCCTCCCGGAGGATTCTGGGAATTGTAGTCAGCCCTCCAGTCGCCGGCGGGACCAAGTCAACAGCTGCCCCTCGGCAGGTTTAGCGGCGGGAACTTCGAAGATCGGTGCTTCCCGACACCATGCTCGGCACATAACGCTGCCTTCAACTGCGAGTGGCGTGGTGAGGAGAGGGACATTGAGGGCGCCGGCATCCCCCCGCCCCCTTGCTACCGTTGGCACCGGAGCGTGGTGTTGGCCAGACCGGAGGGGGTGGTGTGAGTATGCGGGAGGTTAACGATTGCCACAGCGCTAGGTTGAGTGCCTCCCAGGGTCCAAGCATTGATGAGTGGGCACTGGAGGTCAAGGGAACCTAGACAGGCATAGACCCTGCCCTCGGGGTCTTCAGCAATTACAAACCAGTGGGGCAAGTCGTCTGGATGGAGGAAGCCAGACCCTTGGCAACAGGAGAGGTGGGGCAATGCCTATGTTACTCAGTCCTCACCTCCACCTGAGCCTGACTCTGTTCTGGGTCTGAGGACAGCTGCAGGGGCCAAAGCATCATTTTAAGGACCAGTACAGTTTAGCCAGGCAAAGGGGAAGGATGATTATTGATGGGGATTGAGCCTGTATCGATTGCTAATAAGGCAAGTACTGATTGCGAATAAGAACAAGCTTTCATCCTTAAGCAGAACAATAAAAATCCTTTTCTCTGTCTATAAGCTGTCAGCCAAGAGCTGCAGCCAGGGTTGACCTTGGTCAGCTAAAAGTTGATCAGTAATGTCTGACCTATCTGTCCCTGTGAGGATGAATAAAGAAGGTTAATTAAAAGGCTTACACAGCAGAGATAACTGGTGGGCCTGCACCTGCTTTGGGTGGTAAAAGAAGACTATTGGCTAAGCAGGGTGGGAAAAAGGAGATAATGAATTCTTATTAAAAAAATGTGTTCAGAGACCTCAGTCTCTTACTTTCAAGGCACTCCACTGCATCACCTTTGATGTAGTGCTTTAATTGTTCCATCCCTTCTTTCTACCTGTAATAATAAACTTTTGCTTAAGCTTGCAGCAGTGCAGTTCTGGCTATTTTTTCCCCTAAAATTAGCTAAGAACAAGAACCCACGGTGACATCCTAAACCGTTACAACTATGAGTTACACTGGTCATCTCTCTTAGTGCTCCCAAACCCCTGCCCCATCCAACACAAAGTTCCGTTGACTGTACCTTCTAAATATCGTTCCAGTTTGTTTACTTCGCTCCATTTCCACCACTGCCACCAATAGTCCAAGCCAGAATCTTAGAAAACGAGGTTTAGGGTCTGAGGTGCAACTCAGCAGAAGAGCACTGTCCTAGCATGGGTTCCATTCCCAGTACTAAATAAACAGTGTTCTTGTGCTTTGGGTGTGTGAAAAGATGGTCCAAGGCATAGGTGGGCAATGCTAATTTTATTTTCCTGAAATATTATTTTCTGGGGCAGTGTCTCAGTCAACGTTCTCACTGCTGTAATCCAAAATGACTAACCACACAACATAGAGGAAAGAAGAGAGAGAGAGAGAGAGAGAGGAGAGAGAGAGAGAGAGAGAGAGAGAGAGAGAGAGAGAGAGAGGACAAGTAGGGGGGAGAAGTGAACCATATATAGTCCCCAAGGCCACACCCCCAGGGACCACTCTTTAGCAACCAAGCCCTGCTTCCAACATTGCTACCTTGTTTCCCTGAGGATCTAAGGGGACATTCGAAATCCATACCATTGGAGGCAGGCTTCTCTAGACTCCATATGCCTGAAACCTGGCAGCTTCCTCATGCAGGCTCCCCATGTCCACAGCTCTGGTCACAATGACCATTTTTTGATTTCCAAAAGAAAATCAATCTGCAATATTTACCTTGGTGTACTGAAGTGCATCTGCCCAGGATTACAGAGCTGGCAGGCAAACAACCAGACAACTGGATTTATTGGTTTGGAGGATCCTTCCTCAATGTTTAATCACATCATCAGGAACTTGCTTAGAGTGGGACTTTTCCAGTCTAACACAAACTATATTTCTGCTGGGAGTGAAGCCTGGTTGGAAAATACCAGTATTTTTTTTTGTGGAACTGGAGATTTTTTGTGGAACAGGGGCATTCTACCTCCAAGCTATACCCTCAGCCCTATTTTATATTCTTTATTATGAAACAGGGTCGCACCAAGTGGTGGAGGGCCTCCTTAAGTAGTTGAGGCTGGCCACGAACCTGCGATCCTCCTGTCTCAACCTCCCAAGTACTGGGATTACAAGTGTGCGCCACCACGCCTGGCTCAACACCAGTATTTTAACCTGTGGTAAGATATTATGAATTCAGATATTTTGCAGAATGGGGCAGTGGGAATGATTTAGCATCTGCTATCCCACAGTACAACTACTTCTTTCTCTTGAGGAACAGATTCCTGTTTTTTCCACATATTGAAATTTTCTAGTTTTGTGTTGGGGGGACTACTGTGTATTGAACCCAGGGGGCATTCTACCCCTGAGCTATACCCCAGCACCATTTTATTTTTATTTTGAAACAGAGTCTTACTAAGTTGCTGTGGTACTTGCTAAATTGCTGAGGCTGGCCTCAAACCTGCAATCCTCCTGTCTCAGCCTCTCAAGTACTGGGATTACAGGTGTGTGCCACCACGCCTGGCTTCCAGTTATTCTTAATGCTCATGGTAAGGACAGGTCAATAGCTGGGGGGGGGGGGGAGGACAGTGAAAGAACTGAATTTGGTTAGGCTATTCATTGTTTTTAGTTTACCTGGAGTATTTTCTGATACTTCGAAATAATCCAGATGCAGTGACTAAAACACAGTTAAAAGGTTTACATGAGCCGAGTGTGGTGATGCACACTTGTAATCCCAGTACTTGAGAGGCTGAGACCGGAGGATCATACGTTCGTGTACAGCGTCAGCTACTTAGTGAGGCTCTCTGCAACTTAGTGAGACCCTGTTTCAAAACAAAGAGTAAAAAATAGGGCTGGAGATGTAGCTCAGAGGTAGAATGCCCCTGGGTTTCATCCCCGGAACCTACCCCCAAAAAAGTTTACATGATTTTCTATGATAGGATGTACTTCATAAAATTAGGTAGCTAAAACATTACTTTTACCAAATTAAATCATGAAATATTTATTGTAATTACAATGACTTTATTTCACCTTAGAAAGTGTCTTATATTTTCTACTTCTTAATAAAAACAATTGCTAGCTATCAGACTGCTTAATTTTGAGCAGTATATATGTCTTCATTCAGGATATAGGAAAAGTTTGATCATAATGTCTAATGAAATTAATGGATTTGATTATGAGGCTTACCTGATTCTTTTATTTACCTGATTCTTAAACATTTGTTCACCAAAGACCAACGCCATAGTTGAATGTATGCAATGACTCACAGCATGTGTTCCATTATCATACTTTCTTCTGTGTGTGTGTGTGTGTGTGTGTGTGTGTGTGTGTGTGTGTGTGTGTGTACTAGGGGTTGAACCTACAGGATGTTCTACCACTGAACTAAACCCCCAGCCCTGTTATTTTTTTTTTAAACAGGGGCTCACTAAGTTACTAAAAGCTGGCCTCAAACCAGCAATCCTACCTGGTGTGGTGGCACATACCTGACATACCTGTAATCTCAACACTTGGGAGGCTGAGACAGGAGGATCACAGACTCTCCCAGTGAGATGCTGTTTCAAAACAAAAAAATAAATAGGGCTATAGGTGTAGCTTGAATGTAGAAATTCATTGTTTTCAATCCCCAGTACCAAAAACTAAAAAGAAAAGAAACGAAAAAGCAAGTCAGACGGTTCAGATAGAAATTAAGGCTGCCTTGACACATTGGTATGATGATGGTGACTGCCTTGAACAGTAAGGTGTTATGGTTTATATTTGCCATATGCTGGATTAACTAAATCTGAAGCTTTAAAGTTTTGACAAAAAATATAGTTAAGACACGAATAAGTAAGAACACGTTATCAAAAACTAGTTATTGTCAAAAGCATGTGTAAGTTAATGTTCAATGTGGGCCAGGCTTTTCTGAGTAAATCAGATTAAACAACGTACCTCTAAATGGATGATCTATAATCTATACAATCTATAGCCATATCTTTACAAAGCCTTTTTGGTTTACTCTTCAGAAATTGCAAAATGAAGGATTCTGAAGACTGGATGACGGATTATTTTCCATATTAGGTGGTTTCCAATTATTTGCAAAGGGACCTAATTGAATCATCCCCTGATAGATCAAAAAAATTTTTTAGTGAAAGATCTTTGTGTGATCATTGGCAGATATTAGCAAAGAAATCTAAAGAATGAGAGGACATACTATATATTAAGTCTTCCCCCATCCACCTCTTCTCCTCCTCCTCCTCCTCCTCCTCTTCCTCCTCCTTCTCCTCCTCCTCCTCTTCCTCCTCCTTCTTCTTCTACTACTACTTCTTCTTCTTCCTTTATTTTTATTTTTTGTGGTACTAGGGATTGAACCCAGGGGCATTCTACCTCCAAAGTCTCACTAAGTTGTGGAGGTCCTTGCTCAGTTGTTGAGGCTGGCCACGAATCTGTGATCCTTCTGTCTCAGCCTCCCAAGTACTGGGATTACAGGTATGTGCCACCATGCCTGGCTCCCATCCACTTCTTGAGGTAAAAGAAAGATAAGTAGGAATACATTTTAAGCAGAATCCCGTCTCATTCCTGCAATACCTCAAACCTGTCCATAATATAGTAATTCATTAAAAAAATTCTATCTGTTTTATTTAAAGAATCATTTCCAACCCAAATTTACCTTTTGTAATTTATAAAAAACACCCAAATTTTCACATTTTAATTTCACAAAATTTAGGCTTATAGGGTCACAATGAATACAATAAATTTGCAGTTTGTTTATATGATCTTGCTATAGAGAAACATAACAGGGTTCAATAAATACTTTCAGGATAAAAGACATCATGTTCAAGTAAAATTCTTATCCAGTTGTGGTGGTGCACACCTCTAATCCCAGTACTTGGGAGGCTGAGACAGGAGGATCGTGGGTTCGAGGACAGTCTCAGCAAGTAGTGAGATTCTCATCAACCTAGCAAGACCCTATCTCTAAAAAAAAAGAGGGTGGGTGCTAAGGGTGTAGCTTAGAGATAGAACATCCCTGGGCTCAATCCCCAGTGCCACAATAAATCAATCAATTATATAAAATTATGTGGATAAAGAGGAATGGATAAAGAGGAATACAAGAAGGCTAAACATGGATGCACATTTTTGCAACTCAAGGGAAAGCTTATTCATGCATTTTCTAAAAAAAGACAAAAAATTGTAGGCATGTGTGTGTGTTTGCGTGCGCGCTACTGGGGATTAAACCCAGGGGCATTTACCTCTGAGCTACACCCCACCCCTTTATTTATTTAGATTTTTCACGTATTTATTTTTATGTATGTACGTATGTATGTATGTATGTTTGTATGTATGTGTGTATGTATTTATTTATTTGTGGTACTGGGGGCTGAACTCGGGCACTCAACCCCCAAGCTATGTTCCCCAGCCATATTGTATTTTTTATTTTAGAGCAGGGTCTCACTAGGTTATTTCACGCAGTTGCCTCAAACCTGCGATCCTCCTGTCTCCGCCTCTCAAGAACTGGGATTACTGGCATACACCATCACACCTGGCTTTATGCATGTACTTTTAAATAGATGATGATAGTATCATATTTCCAGGGTATTTAGGTTCCATTCCATGGTAATGTTTTATTTCTAAATGTTGACATTTATAATATGGCAGAACTGGCTTATTTAAATAGTCATACTATTTAAATGTAGTAAAATACTTTAAATGTTGGCTTCAATGTGTGGGAGAATAAATCGTTTCGCAGAAATATTGTGAGCAAAAACCACTGACTTCCTATCTAAGCTGTCCTCCTCTGTGGACTTGACTTCTGAAGTTTCCCACTAACTGATCTTCCAAAAGACCACCTTTCCCTCTTGCATCCTCCAAAACTTTCTCTGCAGCAAGAGTGACCTCTTAAGACATCAATCTGATCACATTAATCCCTTCTTAAAATCCTTCAGTGACTTCTCCTTGTGCTTTGAATTAGAACTAAAATCCTTAGCCTGTGAAACACAGCCTAAGTGGTGTGGCAACTATACCAAGCATGGTCCTCAAATTGTTCCCTTCACCCTTCCTTCTTCACTATGCCTTAGTTCCATACTCATAATATTCTCCCACCACTGAGCTTTTGAACATTATCATATGCTTGACCTGAAATGCTCTTGTCTTCCTTCTCCTCCTAGATATAAGGAAAGACAGAAGAGAGTGAGGGGAATAAAGACCCTCCCCCAAACAGGCACTGGGCTTGAGTGTTATGTAAGCCTTGGTGGGTAATTTAAATATATATATATATATATATATATATATATATATATATATATATAATGTTTTTAAGAAGTATGAAGTTCTAGTCCACTAAACCTAAAATTATTACCAAAGTTTAAGTTGTGAAAATTGCTTGGAGAGTTGGGCTAAAATTTGGGTTTAGTTGAAGTTATAAGTAAATTGGGTACCTTCTTTCTTCAAACAGTAAATATAGAGTGCTTCTTGCTTTAGGGTTTTGGCACGAGTAAAGGCCTATAAGGGCATGCTAATATGACTATATTAATATGCAAAAGACTAAATGCTGAGGAGTAGGGGGTGTGAGTTTGTGGAACAAAGTGTTCTTGTAAATGATGATGCGTGTGCATATGTGTGTATGTGCATTTCTGTATGTGTATTAACTGCCAAACAGATAAATTGGCATCTTTGAGTTTTTATCGCGTGCATAGAGAATATTTAATGATAAGCTCAGCTACAAGTTAATTGACTGTGGCAATGCCTTGATGACTCTGCTGGGTCAAGCATCCTGAAAGTTAAAAAATACCAAGTGTGCTGGGCGTGGTGGCACACACCTATAATCACAGTACTTGGGAGGCTGAGACAGGAGGATCGCAGGATCGCAGCCTCAGCAACTTAGCGAGACCCTGTTTCAAAATTTTTAAATAAATAAATAAGTAAGTAAATAAATAAATAAATAAATAAATAAATAAATAAATAAATAAATAAATAAATGGGCCGGGAGTGTAGCTCAGAGTTAGAATAACCCTGGGTTCTATCCCCAGTACCTCCCCCAAAATATCAAATGCATGACAACATAGTTACGTGTGATCGTGGCTCATTAGTCATCATTGTATCACGATGTCTTATTTAAGGAGAAGGAGTGGGAGATTTTAGGTTTAATGGCCTTGAAGTAAGAGCCAGATTCCAGTTATAGTTTCAGGCTAGAAACCCCCAAGTGTGATGGTCCTGAAGTGAGAAGAGGGGTACTTTAATACTTTCCCAGCAGGTTGCTGATTTTGTGGAGGATGGTAGATTAAGAAACAACATTTGGAGGTGATACACATTTTGACGAGAAGGGTTTATGACTTAATGTGCAATGTACAACCAATGTTGACATGTCCCACCTAAGAGTAATAACATTCTATCTATCTATCTATCTGTCTCTCTCTCTCTCTCTCTCTCTCTCTCTATATATATATATATATATATGTATATAATATATATATATATATTATATATATATATTTAGTACTGTACAGTATTCATATGGATTATCAGTTAATGTGATTCCTGGTTTTAATGGTCTACGTTCTTTATGGGTTTTATGTACATGCTTTCATGCATGGGGCAAATGATCAATCTGGACAAAACATCTATGTACTATATAATATTAAGCATTACTAATACTAGTACATTATTAAGGTGGAAAGGCATACAATATCCCACATGTTCTTCAGGTCTCAGCACCAGTGCCACTTCCTTAGGAAAGTCTTCCATGACTTTCCACACTAATTCATATCCTCCTACTGCCTTTTCACAGCACTGGGTACCTTTCCTTCACAGCTCTGCTCCCGTTTGCAAATTATTACAGTATATAATATAGTAGCAAAGATGAAGGAGAAAAAAATTTTTTAAGAAAAATCAGAATTGCAGTCCCTCCACATTCTCATTCCCATCTGCAGGTCAAACTCTTAGCTTCTTTTCCAGAAGAGAACAGCTCTTTGGCCTCCCTTCATCCCTCCCCACACTGTGGTTTAGAGGACACTGGGCATTCTCTGAGTTCTTCACATTTGCCCCTAAAAAATAGCAGTTTTATTTTTATTATGCATATTTAAGGTACATAACATGATGCTTTGATAGAGTATAGGTAGTCAAATGGTTATTACATTCAAGAAAATTAACATATACATCATCTTGCATAGTTAGTTACCTTTGTGTTTGTCATAAGAGCACTTGCAATCTACTCTCTTCCCAAATTTCCAGTATACAGTTCAATATTATTGACTATCATCCTCGTGTTGTACATGAAGTCTCTAGACTTATTCATCCTACAAAACTGAAACTTAATACGCTTTGACCCACATCTCTCCATTCCTGTCCATTTCCCTCCCCTGGTCACCACCAATCTACTGTCCATTTCTATGTATTTGAAGTTTTTTTTTTTTTTTTATAATCCACATATAAGTGACATCATGAAGGTTTTTTTCCCCTGTGTCTGACTTATTTCACTTAGCACAATATCTTCCAGGTTCATTCAAATGCAGGGGAATCCTTTTTAAGGCTGAATCTCTCTCTCTCTCTCTCTCTCTCTCTCTCTCTCTCTCTCTCTCTCACACACACACACACTCACGCACACACACACACACACACACACACACACACACATTATCCATTGATGGACAATTAGGTTGATTTCATATCTTGGCTGTTGTGAATAATGCTGAAATGAGCCTGGGAGTACAGACCTCTCTACATGGTACTGATTTCATTTCCTGTGGATGTAAACACAACATAGAGTTCCTATGTCATATAGTAATTCTAGTTTTTATTTTTTCATCGACATCCATACTGTTTTCCATAAAAGCACCAATAGTGTGCATTCCCATCAGCAGTGTAAAAGGCTTCACTTTTCACCACATCCTCTCCTACACTTGTTACATGTGTGTTTGTGTGTGTGGGTGTGTGTGTGTGCACACACACACACACATGGGTGTACTGGGGATTGAACATAGCAGTGTTCTACCTCTGAGCTGCACCCTTAGCCCTTTTTTATTCTTATTTTTGCTGTGTAATTTTTTGTGGTCCTGGGGATTGAATCCAGGGGCATTCTACCTCCGAGCTACACCCAAGCCCTATTTTATTTTGATTTTGAAACAGGGTCTCACTAGGTTGATGAGAGTCTCACTACTTGCTGAGGCTGTCCTCCAACCTGCGATCCTCCTATCTCAGTCTCCCAAGTACTGGGATTACAAGTGTGCGCCACCACACCTGACTCCAGTTTTATTTTTAAACAGAGTCTCTCTAAGTTACTGCATGCTGGCCTCAAACCAGCAATCCTCCTGTGTCAGCCTCCCCAGTACTGGGATTACAGGCACACACGCCTATTATCCTTTTGATGATAGCCATCTGTTATGGTTTTCATTTAGGAGGTTCCTCCCCAAAGCTCCTGTGTTGAAGCCTGGTCTCCAATGCAGCAAGGGTCAGAGGTGGACCATGGCTGGAGGGGGTCGGTCACTGGAGGCATGGCTTTTTGGACTATACCTGATCCTGGCCCTGTTCCCCTGCCACCCGCCCCCAACACACACACACACACACACACACACACACACACACACACACACACACGTTTCGGGCTGCCATGAGCTCAGCACCTGTCATCCACTACACCCTGCTGCCACTATGTTTCTTCTTTGGTGCTGGCTGACCATGGACTTAACCTCTGAACCCATGAGTCAAATAAACCTTTCTGCCTCTATGTTATTATTTTCAGGGATTTTAATCATAGCAACACAAAACATGACACCATGCTAACAGGAATGAGGTGATATCTCATTGTGGTTTAGATTGTGTGTGTGTGTGTGTGTGTGTGTGTGTGTGTGTGCGTGTGTGTGTGTGTGTGTGTTTTGCTGGGGATTGAACTCACGGGCATTCTACCTCTAAGCTACACCCCCAGCCCTACTTTATTTTTTATTTGAAAACAGAGTCTTGCTAAATTTCTGAGACTGGCCTCAAATCTGTGATCCCTCCCAAATACTGGGATTACAGGTATGAGCCATCATACCCAGCTCATCATGGTTTTGATTTGCATTTCCCTGATGATTAGCGATGCTGAGCACTTTTCCATTTATCTGTTGGCCATCTATAGGTCTTCTCTAGAGAAATGTCTACGTTGTCCATTTTTTTTTTTTTAGTACTGGGGATGGAACCCCCCAGGGGCATTCTACTTCTGAGCTACACCCCCAGTCCTGTTTTTTTATTCTTTTTTTTTTTTTTCCAGTACTGGGGATTAAACTCAGGGACATTCTACCTCTGAGCTATACCCCAAGTCCTATTTTTTATTCTTTGTTTTGAAACAGGGTCTCCCTCAGTTGCGGAGGGCCTCACACTAGGTAGCTGAGGCTGGCGTGAACCTGGATCCTCCGGTCTCAGCCTCCCAAATGCTGGGATTACAAGCATGCGCCACCACCCCCGGCCTATTTTTTATTCTTTATTTTGAAACAAAATAAAAGGTCTCACTAAGTTGCGGAGGGCCTCACTAAATAGCTGAGTCTGGCCGAGAACCCGGATCCTCCTGTCTCAGCCTCCCAAGTACTGGGATTACAAATGTGCGCCACCATGCCCGGCTCCTTTGTCCATTTTTAATGCGATTATTTGGGGGGGGGGTATTGGTTTGGTTTTTACTCTTAAATTGTGTGAGCTTACAAGGCGTGGTGGTGCACACCTGTAATGCTAGTACTTGGGAGGCTGAGACAGGAGGATCCCAGGTTCAAGGCCAACCGCAGCAACTTAGTGAGGCTCTCCACAACTTAGTAAGTCCCTGTTTCAAAATAAAAAATAGAATAGGGTCTGAGTGTGTCACTCAGAGGTAGAACAGACCTGGGCTCCATCCTCACTACAATTAATTAATTAATTGTGTGGGCTCCTTATTTTGGACATTAACCCCTTATGAGATGTATAGTTCACAAATGTTCTCGTCCAGTCCAAAGGCAGCATTTTTGTTGTTGTTTCCTTTTGCTGTACCATTTTAGTTTGATATAATCCCATGTGTGTATTTTTGCTTTTGTTGCCTGAGCTTTGGGTGTGATATCCACAGGATTATTGCCAAAAATAATGTCAAGGAGATTTTCCCCCATTTTCTTCTTCTTCTTTTTTTTTTTTTTTTTTTTTTTTTTTTTTTTTTTTTTTTTTTTTTTTTTTTTTTTTT
>PVLC010030404.1:0-19546 GCA_004027655.1 Graphiurus murinus | reverse complement strand
GGATTGAACTCAGGGGCGTTCTACCTCCGAGCTATACCCCCAGCCCTATTTTTTATTCTTTATTTTGAAACCGAGTCTCACTAAGTTGCGGAGTGCCTCACTAGGTAGCTGAGGCTGGTCTCGAACCCGGATCCTCCGGTCTCAGCCTCCCGAATGCTGGGATTACAAGCGTGCGCCACCACGCCCGGCTTTGCTCACAGTACTCTTGCTCTTCTGTTAATATCTATCTGGATAGAAAGTGGAAAGAGACTTATGCCTCCTAGTGGAGGCCGCTTTCTCTTGTTCATGTCTACAAGAGGAAAACGACTTCCTTTAGCGCCTCCATTACCATTTCTCCACCCTCGTTTCTAGCCCATGCTATTGCTCTTTAGACTGCTCCCTCCATTGGGCAGATCTTTATTATTTATCGCCCACCATGAGCCTGGGTACTGTTCTGGGAACAGGGTATAAAGCAGGTATAAAGCACGATCGCACAGGTCAGCGTGTCAGAGCCCCTTCCCCTTGGTGACAGAGCTGGATTCCAGAGGTCACCGCTGGGCCCTGGAGGGGACCCCTGAGTCCCAGCCTCCGCCCCATCCTCCACCTGTCCCTAGGACACGAATCCCTTATTTGGCCCTGGTGTTGTTTGTCCCCAGGTTTTGGGGGATTTCCACCAGTTTGTAAAAGCAGTGGTCTCAACTGCTGTCTCTTACTGCGTACATCATTAACTAAAGGCCTGCCCTCCCCTGTCACCTCCTTCCCCTGAAGAATAGGATATTTTAACACAAACTTCAGAGTGGACTGAGAGTTTCCTGGGGCTGCTGTCATAAAGTGCCACACACAGGGGCTTAAAAACAATGGGCCTTTGTCCCTTCTCAGGGCTGGAGGCTGGCGCCACAGGGTCAGACTCCGGCAGCCTTCTCTCTCTCTCTTTTTTTTTGTAGTACTGGAGATGGAATGCAGGGGCATTCTACCTCCAAGCTACACCCCCAGCCCTCTTTTTCTCTTTTTTATTCTTTATTTTGAAACAGGGTCTCACTAAGTTGTGGAGGGCCTCACTAAGCAGCCGAGGCTGGCCTCGAACCCAGATCCTCCAGTCTCAGCCTCCCAAATGCTGGGATTACAAGCGTGTGCCACCAAGCACGCCGGCTTGTCAGGCAGCCTTCTCTTGACAGCCCTTGGGGGAGGATTCCTCCTCCCTCCTCCAGCCTCTGGTGGCCCCAGGCCTCGCCAGGCCAGTACCACTCCATCTCTGCCTCCTCTCCCTGTGGGCGCCCTCCTCTGTGGGTGCCCTCCTCCAGGACGGCCTGAGCTCACTGACCACATCTGCAAAGGCCCCACTTCCAAACGAGCCCACAGTCGAGTCCTGGGGGCCGGGACTTGGGCACTGAGTTTGGAAGGGACACAACTAACAGAATGCACTCCGCGTTCAAGGACCGCGCTCTGGATGCAATGCCTGTAGCGTCGCCTTTCTCACGTTCTGCAGACCGGCGGACATTGCCCTGGGCTCAGCCCGGGCCCTCGCTCTGGCTGCTTCACGCTATGCTCCCAGTGGCTTGTGTGTGTCTCTCGTCTTCCCAGTTTACTTGTTAGGGCTCAGGAGCTGGGACCTTGTCCCACATCTCCTGAATCTCCCAGGGTCCAGCCTGGTCTTAATCTGTTTCCTCTTGTTAATAACACAATACTACAGCCTGGGTAAGTTATAAAGCAAAGAGGCTGATTAGGGCTGGTGGTTGTGGTCCATGAAGAGCCACATCTGGAAACAGCCTTCTTGCTGGCGGAGAGCCCCCGGTGCAGGACATCCCCTGGTGAGAGACAGGGAGCACACCGCAGGAGGCCTAGCCAAAGCAGTCTTTATGAGCAAAGCACTCTCAAGATGTTCTGCTAAGTCCTTAATTACATGAATGGATTAATCCATTTGTAGGGCAGAGCCCTAACCACCACTTAAAGGTCCCGCATGGTCCTACCTCTTAATATCTCATAATGGGTTATTTCAACATGAATCTCCGAGAGGACCCGCCATAGCAAGCTCCTTGCTGTTTAAACTGCCTCCACCTCCTTCTCGGGGCTGAGGGGAGGGGTCTCTTGGCTTCTATGCACTTTTGCAGTTTTGTAAGCTTCTGTTTATCACCCCCTTTGCTCCTCCGGGCCAGGCACTGCTGGTCTGTCTCTGAAACCCCCAACCAGCCTTGCTCCCAGGAGCAGGGCCGCTGACGGCAGCCGGGCTGCCGTCTACCCAGAGATGCAGGCAGCTGGGGATACTGGCCACCGCCCCACCAAGAGTGTTGCAGGAGAGAGCTCCCCACAAGCCTGGTCTCAGAGACAAAAGAAAACTCCCGAGGCCAAAAGTAGGATAAGCAGGTTTTCTTTTAATCAGCAGCTGATGATCCAGACCGGTAATTTCCCACTTTCTGGGCCCCGAACAAAGAGATTCCAACCCTTATATACAGTTGGTCACTTAACTTTGGGAGGAAGGGAAAAAAGGAAATGTGAGATTTATTACACTTTCTCACTAGCAAGAACATGGTATCAAAAGTAGAAGAAACTCCTTAACTCAAGGTCCTTCCTTGGCTGGGCCTGCGCCACTTTGTTTAAGTCCAGAGATAACATCCCAGCTGCTCCTGTCTTTGAATGCATAAGGAAGGGGCTGGCCTCTTTGATTTGCAAGCCCTCTCTGTTTACTTTCTCTGCTAAGGGTCAGCACCTGGCAGCTAAGGAGGGAGTAGGAATTCCTTTCTCTTCTATCCTAAGTCTAAATTCTTAACTAATAATATTTCCATGGCTCTGACTGTTCTTTCCCATATCAAGAGGGCATAACTTAACCCCATGGTGACTTTGTTTTACCAGACACATAACCGGGCACGAGGGCTGTGGCCCTGAACCAGGGGTGGCTTTTTGCCGGGCATGTGCTGCTCCGGTTGGACCATGTGGCAAGTAGGGGCCCGGCTGACTTGGGCCATCAGGGACCCCCTGCGGTCTGGCCACCATGAAGCTAGGGAGAAGGTGACCCTGGGGATGTCGTGGGAGAGTATGATACCTTTTTTTCGTGGATCCTTGGCCTCCACGGTGAAGAATTTCAACATGTGCCAGTCAGGGACAAAGGCAGGAATTTATTTAGGAAAGTAAGGGACTCCAGGGAGAAAACAGGTGAGCGGAGATCTCCCGGGCCAAGCGAGCAAGAGAGCTCTTTTCAATCCCTATATAGAACTCCCAAGAAGGGGTGGGCACAGAAGTCTAGACCTCCTCTTTCTCAGGTTTCAAAGATGGGTGGTCACTGGCTGAGGGCTGACCTTTGTCCTCCTGGACCTCAGGAGTCTCAGGTGGGGCAGGGATCCAGGGGACTAAGGGTGTGGGCCCACTGAGACTTCTGCCTAAGACCTGACACAGCCTATAGGGTGGAGTTAGATTATGAACTCTGCAGATTTTAAATCTATATTTTTCCTTTCCTTCCCAATGTCTCCTTTCTGCCTAAATTTTATTCCTTCTATTCTACCTCATCAGGGAGGGGGATGTTACTCCCCAGAGCTGTGTCCAGGGCCTTGGCAGAGTCTGCTTGTGAGCTGGCCGGGCCATGACCCCGCTCCGGGGCACTCGGGGACACGAGATGTGTCAGGAGCAAGACCAGGAGCCCCTCCCACAGCCAGGCCTCAGCTGCTAGCCTCGGGCCTGGCTCTGGCCACCTGCTGGGGGAGGTGCTTCTCGGTGATGCCAGGACACTGGAGTCAGGTGTGAGGAGGCCGGGCTGAGTATGCAGTCTCTGCTGAGCCGGGGAGCAGTCCTGGTGGAGGTGGCCTTTCCTGGGACACAGGAAGCCTGCCCTGTGACCCTGTCACAGTTGGCTATCTAGGGCCAAGGTGGTCTGGGGGGGCCTGGTGCGACACTCCCTTGAGTGTGCAGAGCAGGACCGTGGTCCCTGGGCAGAGATGGTGTCAAGGGCAGAGCGTGTTCACAGCTTTGCAACAGATTTGCTGCTGCCCTGAGGCCTTTCATCTGGTAGGCAGAGTTAGTAGTAGTCGATTTGTCGTGAGATAGCATGGTGTCTCTCGTGGGTTCTTGGCCTCGGTGGTGAAAAGAACAGGTGCCAGATAGGGACAAAGGCAGAAGTTTTATTTTAAGGAAAGGCATGGGTACACAGGGGAAAGGGCACAGGTCACCTCAGGAATCTCTGGGATCGCAGCTGGGAAAGAGAGCTTGTGACAGAGAGCAATGGCGGGGAAAAGAGAGAGAGCACGTGCTCTCTCCTTTTTATTTATTTATTTATTTTATTTTTTTGCGGTACTGGGGATTGAACTCAGGGGCATTCTACCTCCGAGCTATACCCCCAGCCTTATTTTTTATTCTTTATTTTGAAACCGAGTCTCACTAAGTTGCAGAGTGCCTCACTAGGTAGCTGAGGCTGGCCTCGAACCCGGATCCTCCGTTCTCAGCCTCCCGAATGCTGGGATTACAAGCGTGAGCCACCACGCCCGGGTCCTTTTTATATCACACCTGGAGAGGGGCTGGCTTTTGCGGTTCAGGGCAGAGAATCGGGAACTTGGGGCAGCATGGGATATTGGTCCTCCACCCTGCCCTTGGGGTCTAAAAAAAGTGGAAAAAACACCTAGGTAGGACTATCAGGAGTGGAGACAGGAAGTCAGGGATGTAGGGTCTTCCTACATAGGTGCGAGTGACTTCCTTTTGAGAGGCAAATGAAGCTCTGAAAAGTCACCTCAGACACTTCCAAAATGGAATCAGCCCAATGCGAATAGGCCTTGCTTTTTAGGATGAGCAAGCTCTGTTGAAACAAAGCCACTTTCCTTTCCTTCCCAATCCGGCTCCTTTCTGCCTAAATTTTTATTCTTCTATTCTACCTCATCAGATCCATGCAGGTTGCAGGGTTGCCTCCTCCACCTGATACTGAAGTGTCGGGTTTACATTGGGGGCCACCTCATCTTGGGGGGCAGGTGGCAATGAGGAAGGAGGCATGGGTAGGCCACAAGGCCTGGCCCTGGGGTTGTCCTTGTGGGCTGCCGCTGGCCTGGGTCCTGCTGGGGACGGGACTCTTGAGACCCCAGCCTGCCCTTGGGATGTGCAGGCCTTGTCTTCGACAGTGCTCTGGGAAGCCAGACGGCCCTTGCAGGTGTGGGGGGCAAAGGAGCTGGGGAGGGCATAGAGCCATGCACCCCCTCCCCCAGGAAAATGAGCTTTTCATGAATTAATCCTCAGACAGCTTCTTGCCTTGCAAACCATTTCCTCAGCAGGATAAACAATCTTCCTTTTCCTAGGCAGACTGGGGGGGGGGGTTGCAGTGTGTGTGTGTGTGTGTGTGTGTGTGTGTGTGTGTGTGTGTGTGCAGGGTCTGTGCTTCTATGTTGCGCACATATGCCACATGCGTTAGGTGTTTGTGTGGTGTTGGTGTGTGTTGCATTTTTCATGTTTGTGTTGAGTGCTTTGCTACGTGTGTATTTGTGCCACGTGTGCATTTGTGTGGTGTGTGTCCGTGTGCTTGTGCAGTGTATGCACACATGTGCGTGGTCTGTGCTTATGTGTGGTGTACTTATGCCACATGCATTGTGTGTTTGTGTGCTGTGTGTTGCTTGTCATGCCTGTGCTGTGTGCTTGTGCTGCATGCGTGTGTGTGTGTGCCGTGCACCCATTTGTGTTGTGTGTGTGCAGACACAGGCTGCGTGCCTGTCTGGACCTTGGGCAGAAGCTCTGTTGTGAGTCATACCCAGGGGCTCGCTCTGCCGCAGTGACTCACGGTGCAGAAAAACAACCCCTAAACTCCTTCAGTCTATCAAAACAATAAAAAAGGATACATGATAACTATTTGGTCACTGAAGATGAGGCCCTGGTGGATCCAGGGAGGTCAGGAGGGCTGAGCGGCCTCCCAGGGTGCCCGTTGGAGCCGCTGGTGAATGTTGCCTGGGGACATAGCAGCCCAGCAAAACACCTTTCAGCTGAAAGTGTGTACAGAGGTTGCATTCTCCTGCTCTTTGGTTTCTGCTCATACCTCTGCGTGAAAGGGGCAGCTCATCTTACTTCCTTTAATCCCTTACTTGGGCTCCTGGCAGCCCATCCAGGAGCCGCAGCCCTGCCTGCCCCCAGGCCTCAGCACTGGACTCCCGCCTCCCGGAAGAGCCTTCTGTTTGCTTTCCAGGGCCTGCTGCTCTCCCAGTCTCCCTCCCAATCTTGCCTGCTCTGTCTGGGATTCGCTCCTCCAGCAGCGGCCCAGCCTTGACCGCCCGGGGTTCTGCCACGGCTGCCCTCCTGTGCTCTGAATGGCCGCCTCCTCCATGCTGGGAGCATGCACCCTCATTTCCTCCCTGCACCAGGTGACACTGACTCCATTTAGACAGAGGGAAACTGAGGCCAGAAGTGGTTCAGTAATATCCCCAGGGCCGTCCCGCTGGGCCTCCCCAGAACCTCGTTCTCCTCTGGCTCTCTCTCCACCTCGATTCCTCCAGGACCCCAAATGCCCTCTGTGTGCATAGCCACTGGGAGATGGGACCCCCCTACCGCCACCGCCATGAGTGTTAAAACCGTTCTGCCCAGAATGGAGGCTGCTGGTGGCCAGCTTGTGGTCCTGATGGTGCAGGGAGGGTGTGGGGCGCGAGCAGAAGTGGCTGGTTTCTCTGGGAGGAAGGAATGGAGAGCTCTGTGGCCCGAGCTTCGCAGAATCCATTCTCCTGCCTCCCTTGGTGGGGTGGGGCCCCGGCACTGGCTGCCCTGGTGTTTTGAGAAGCTGCTTCTGAGCGAGTCTCAGCCCAGGAGGAGCCAGGCAGGTGATAAAGTAGCTCCGGGACCTGTGGTCCTCAGAGTTTAGGATGAGAGTCCCTCGCTTAGCTCCGATCCTGGGCTCCCAAACAGTCATCTTCCCATTGAAATGCCAGCTGAGTTTATTTCCTTTCTCAGGAATCTGGGCCCTTGCAGGTCATGGTGGAAGTCAGCTGTCCTCCTTAACCTCCAAGCAGCATCCGTGCCCCTGGTAGTTTGAACAGCCTGCCGTTCTGTCCTGCTTTTACTAGTAGAATAATGGGGGTTGCTGGTAGTCATTACTTGGAAACAGACAGCCCGTTCTTAACCGGCGCTTTTTTCCTTTGGAGACTGAGGCTAGAATTACAGTTCACAGCACAGATAGCAGGCTGGAGTCATCCCTGTGGTCCGGGGAGCTGCGGGTCTCGTCGCAGCCTCCCCTGCGGAATTACTAATGCATGTGCGATCTGAGCATGCTGCAGCCTGCGTGGAAAGCTACCCTGTAAGGGAGCGGGCTGGTAAGCAATGGAAAGGCCCCTTCGCAGCGCCCAGGCTGGCCCTGCCAGGCCGGGGTCGGGTTGCGCAGATAGAGGCCAGGCATCTGATAACGCTGCAGCCTTCCCCGTGAGCGTGAGCGCTCAGGACTGCGCTGTTCGCCTGCAAGCCCCCTTGCCCTGCAGGTCCACATTGCATCACTGGGGGAGGAGGGTGATGTTGTTGAAAGCCTATGTATCATTTGTTTCTATGCAGAGGTGTATGCGTGTGGAAACGATGTTGTATGTGTCCACGGAGTGGCCTGTTTAAGAACACAGTGGCACCGGGCCAGGACTAAGTACGAGTTCAAGTTGAGTCTTGACTTGTGTTGTCAAGTACAAGACTGACAGGTGCAGTCAGCTAGGTCCTTTGACCGTATAGCTTGTTCATTTTACTTCATTTAATCCGTTTCCAGTAGGTCTCTGCTACTTAGCTATTGGGCAGGTAAAAATAGAGGGCTCTCAGGAAAGTCTTAGTTAAATGCCAGCGCATATCTGCTTCTATTCCTCAGGGAGGGTGGGGAAAGTGATACCCCAGGAGTGTGAATTCCTGCAAGCCCCAGGGAGGCCCCGGGTCTGGGGGCTTCCAGCCTGCTCAAGCCCCCTCCTCGGAGGCTGGTCAGCACCCTGTGTGCCCTGCCCCTGGCCAGTGGTCAGGAGCAGCGCCAGCTGTGCCGGGCGAGGGAGCAGAGGGCGCTGAAGTCCGCCGTCTGCCCTTCGTGGCTGGTGTCGGGTCGCAGGCACTGGATCCGGTTACGGGCCCAGGACGTTCAGTTTCATTGAAGAATACCCTTCCCTTTCTGTTTCCTTGTGCTGCAGACGATTTACATGGATGATGGAGTGTCGTCCTTTGTCCAGATCCGAGGCTCCGTGCCGCTGTTTTGGGAGCAGCCAGGGCTCCAGGTAGGTGATTTAAACAACAACGACGACAAAACGTGTCTACCGGCGTGACTGCTCCGCTGCCCTTCTCTTCAAGTAACTATGGTCTCTTTGTGGTCTCTTGCTTTAAACCTGTTTCTGCCCTGGTGTAGTTTCTGATCTTCTCCTCGGCCCAGCTGTATTGAGCTGAGCTGTCAAGGAGTGCGTGTGCGTATGTGTGTGTGTGTGTGTGTGTGTGTGTGTGTCTGTGTGTGTTGTGTGTCTGTGTGTGTTGTGTGTATGTGTGGAGAACTGCATGCCAGTTTGCGCTTTCAGGATCGGTGAGCGCGCATGGCATTCGTTGTCAACTCGGGTGCAGCGTGGGGCTCTCTACGGAAGGCGGGGAGCCTGGAGCTGCTTGGGTGGGATGCTTAGGGGGTTCGAGGTGCTGAGCACGGTTTTTGAGGGCGACGGTCTCTCACAGCAGCCTCGGGAGGGTCCCAGGGGCCCTACGTAGTGGTGTTGGGGTCTGGCACTGTTTGCCTGTGGCGGCCATGGGAAGATTCTACAGAGCTTTCTCGTGATTTCTAAAAATACCCCATGCCATCCAAAACAGGGCGCTGGTCAGTGCCAGAGGGATTTGGCTTCTGTGTCCCGGGGAGAGTTCAAGGGCTGGGGACGTAGTCCAAGAACACACTTGTCATCCGCGCACACTGCTACCCAGTCGCAGTGGGGTCTGGAGATTCTGAGCAGCCTGGAGACTCCTCCCACTGGCGCCCATCTTCCCCCGTCCTGAGGGAGTATGGGTGCCTCCAGAAAGCTTCTCCCCTGGGGCCTTTGTCCCTCCAGCTCTTCTTACCCAGGGCTCTCGTGTGACTGTGGTCGGGTCACCAGCCAGAGGCCGAAGAGGCCCAGGGTGCCGTGTGCCAGGCCGTTCATGGCGTTAGACACAGCAGGGCTCAGAGACTGGGCCTTGGGTTCAGCTTCTGGACTTGACCTAGTGCCTCTGGTCCCCCTGGCTGTCAGCGTGCTGTGTTGACAGCACTGGCATGTCGGCTAAGGTCGACTCAGTGTGGGGTGGATGGGGTGATGGATGGTCTCTGGGTGCTCCGAGGGGGCAGGGAAGGTTTTACTACCGTGCAGTCTTTGCACTAGAAAGGAACAGTGTGATAGGATGACACTTGGCTTGGAGAAGTTGCACAAGGTAGCGGAGACCGAGCCCCGAAGGTAGCAGGGAAAATTCCCCCAGAGCACGTTCCAAAGGAGATTTTTATTGAGCTAGGACTTTTTTTGTTGTTGTTTAATTGAGATAGAACTCCCATTCCATCAACTCCACCCATTTAAAACATTCAGCCCAGCCTCGTGTGGTGGTGCACACTTGTAATCCCAGTAGTTGGAGGCTTAGGTTCATGGTCAGCCTCAGCTACTTAGTGAGTCCTTCTGCAACTTAGTGAGACCCTGTTTCAAAATAAAGAATAAAAAATGGGGCTGGGGGTGTAGCTTGGAGGTAGAATGCCCCTGGGTTCAATCCCCAGTTCTGAGAAAAGAAAACATTCAGCCCAGTAGTTTTTAGTGTACTTACAGAGTTGTGTAACAATCCCCACAGTCTAATTTTAGGACATTCTCATCCCTGCTGAAAAATCCCGAGCTCTTAGTAATCACCCCCGCCCCCCAGCTCCGCCTTGGACGTGAGCAACCCTTAGTCTGTTTCCCATCTCTGCAGAAATCCCATTCTGAACACTCTGAGATGATTTTTGAAGCTTCATTTTCTTTAAATTTGGAGTCTTTCCTTTGGCAATGTCTTGAGTTCTGTATTTAGGAGGATTAAAAAAAAAAGTGTATTACAAAAAAGGAATACACTAAAAAGGAGTGTGCTACAAAAAGGAATGGGGGAGACCATGTTACACTTCACATAAAAATCGTAAGAAATCCTCACGTCAAGGCGATGGTGGCGTTGGATTCTTAGGATTTGAGGAGGACCCCCTGGAATTTGTCTGAGTCACCCTCACACTGCGCTCAGGGCCCTCCTTCCAGGACCTCAGGGAGGCCGGGCTGCAGGCCGTGTCTGGGGACCACTCCGATGGTTGGTGATTTCCCCCTCGTACTGTGGCCTCCCTCTGTCTGTCCGTCTGTCTGTCTCTCTCAAGAGTTTAGGAGTGCACAGGTGTCAGCCTGGCTCTTCCCCCATGGCTCACCTGTGGCCCGTGAGGGGTTTTTCCTCTGCTATTTTTTTTCTCCCCGTGACCTTCTGACTCCTTCGGCCACCATCTGTCCAGCTTCCAGGACTCTCAGTGTTCTAGTCTCCAACAGACAAGGGTGACTGTTTTTTCAGACAAGGGAGACCAGAACATTGAGAGTCTTAGAAACTGGACAGAAGCCAGGCGTGGTGGCACACGCTTGTAATCCCAGTACTTGGGAGGCTGAGACCGGAGGATCCAGGTTCACGGCCAGGCTCAGTGACTTCGTGAGGCCCTCCGCAACTTAGTGAGACCCTGAATCAAAATAAAGACTAAAAAATAAGGCTGGGGGGTGTAGCTTGGAAGTAGAATGCCCCTGAGTTCCATCCCCAGTACCTAAGAGAAAGAAAGAAAGGAGTTTGTCATTCCCCTATTTAATTCATTTGTGGTCTCCAACTTGACCTTGGGCTGCTCCCGATGCTGCTGGACCCTGCGTGGAAGCCTGTGGCGTTCTGACGTGAGCCGGGGTCGGCAGAACGTGGAAGGCTCAGCTTTTGGCCAGCTCGTCACCCTCTTGGATTCCTAACACGTGTGCTTCCCCAAAGCCCCCTCGGTGTCTTCAAACACGGTTTCTAAAGGCCTTAGTGCTTGTTAATCTTATTAGGGATTTGCTAACCTTTGGGCCTAATGCCCGCTTATCCTCTAAATGCCATCCCTCATCAAAGAGAGGCGAGGTCATCTTCAGAGGGGACCAGGTGGCAGGGTTACGTGGTAGTCTGTGGTCCCCCCAGCCTGAACTGTCAGTGTCACACTCCACACTCGGGGGGGGGGGGATCAGGTCTTGGTTGATTTTTACCCACTTGGAGCTTTTTTCCTTCTTTCTTCATTTAGGATGGCAAGTGCAAAGATTTGGAGGCAAATGGCTTGCATTCTGAGTTGCAAGGATGCATCACTTTTTGGAGGGCTGCAGGAGCCCGGCTGGATGGGCAAGGAAGGGTGATCGCAGAGCGCCGTGGTGGTGATTCAGCACCTGTTCATGGGCATGGCGCCTTCAGCCCCAACTCCCAGATCCAGATTTTCTCCCTGTACCTAGACCATTAGGTTGTACAGTTTAGAAATAGCCACAGTGGAAGTTTACCCTTAACCTCATTGCTCCGCTTTGAAGCTATACAGACTCGGATTCAGATTCAAATCCTGGCACCCCACTTAGTGACCGTATCGTACTTTCGAGGAGTTCTTATCCTTGCTAAGCCTTAGTTTACTCTTCTGTAAAATGGGGTTAATAGTACCGACCTCAGAGGGCTCCAGAGAGGATTAATGATCATAATATATATCAGAATTTAGCCCAGTATCTAGAATCTAGGAAGTACTCAGAATGATACCTATTAGTAGCAGTAGCAGTAGTAATAATAATAATAATAATAATAAGTGATAGTTTCTGGAACAAGCATAGAGAAGTGTGGCTCTCTGCATCCTGGGAGCTGGTAAGAGTGTCCCCAACTTCGAGAGGACTCAGATATAGTGACAGTACAGACTAGTTTTCTAGAATGTTCCCTGGGACTGATGGGAGATCAGCAACCCGAGGGTGAGCCATTCATCCATCCCAGGGCATTGATGGGCCTTGTACCAGGTACCTGGGACACCAGGGATCAGGTCCAGCCTCTGCCTTCAAGGAGCAGGGGCTGGGTTGAGACAGTGTTGGTTGGGTAAGTGCCCCCCCCCCCCGTAACAGCTCTGGGGAGCGGCAGCAGGCCCAGGTGGAGGGGTGGGTGGGGCTGCCCCAGGGTCCAGGAGGCTCCTTCAGGGTTCTTGTCTGGACTGACTGGGGTAGGGCTGGGGTAGGGCGGCAGGGGATGGGATGGGACGGCTCAGTTAAAGGCTGCAG
Organism: Graphiurus murinus; assembly: GCA_004027655.1. NCBI lineage: Eukaryota > Metazoa > Chordata > Mammalia > Rodentia > Gliridae > Graphiurus > Graphiurus murinus. Next base: position 7,379 of record PVLC010030404.1, on the reverse strand, counting down.
CCCTGGCAGGAGGAGGCAGGTGCAGGTCTGTGACCCTCAGGGGCAGGGCTGACACAGGGCTGGACGCTGCTGGTTCAGCGCTGGGGCTCCTAGGCCGGGGGCTCGGTGAGAGGTGAGATGGGGAGGGGCGGGGACTGGTCAAGGTGGCTGCGTGTGTTTCACTGAGGAGTTGGAGCATCACTCAGGGTTCCCCAGGGCAGTGGAACCAACTCGGCCACACTGTAAAATCATGGGGGCTGAGCCAGAGCTCAGCGGGAGAGTCCCTGCCTGGCACTCACGAGGCCCTGAGTTCCAGATTCAGCATCAGAAAAACTGAAAACCACCTGGGAGCTTTAAGCCTCCTGACCCTTGGACGATGGTGTGCTGGGTCTCAGTGTCGTCCTAAACACCCCTAGGGGACCCCCATATGCCGAAAGTGCAGGGACCCGTTGGGGTATGCAGCCCAGCCAGGTTTTGGGGGAGTGTGGGGAGCTTTAATTTGTAGCATTCACCTATTTCTGTAAACATGGCCACCTACCAACGTGATGTCACCCAGCTGGCTCTGGGGACAGCCGCACCCTGGCGGCAGGTGAGCTGTGGGGCCTGCTTCCGTACGCACCGGCCGCCACTCCGAGGGCTGCAGGGGTGGGGGCCACCACGTGTGAAGGGAAGGACCATGGGAGCTGCTGCAGGAGAGCCCTTCCCGCAGCCTTTGAGGGGAGCTGTGGGGGACCCTGCTTGTGCTGTGACCCCCGAAGCGTGTTGTCTGGATTTGGACCTCTCGGATGGAGTCTAGCGACTTCAGGGACTAGACGGGTCATTGAGCCTTTAGCCAGAGTGGGGAGGCCAGGCGGAAGGAGAGGGAGGGAAGCTAAAAAGAGCAGCACACGCGGCTCCTCCAGGCCCCGGCCCGGGGGGGCTTCATTCCGCCCCCCTTTATTCCTTCTCCCAGCTTCTGGCCGGTGGTGCGGCAACATCAGAGCCGGGCAGTGGGGGGCAGTGCTGGAGCTGCCCAAGGTGGAGAAAGGCCTGGCCGGGAGCATGGGGGAGGGGGGGGGCAAGGCCGGACCCCAGGCCTGAGGACTCCAGGTAGAAGGGAGGAGAGACGATCTCCTGAGAAAATGGGGGGCCCCAACTCCCCTCCATTTCCACCCAAGGCGCAGCCTGAGGCTGCAGTGGCTGAGGTCCTCAGGCCTCTCCTACCCTCCGGAGGCATTTGCAGCCCGGTGGAGGGACCTGAGGCTGGCCAGGAGCAGGCAGAGCCAGACCCCCACACACAGATCTCGCTCACCCCGGCCCCAGCCCCAGAGATCTGGCTCAGCAGCCCTGGGCTGGGCAGACACTTGGTGTTTCTAATGGGTGCCCGGGGGACATCCAGGGACTGCACTTTGTGAAGCACTGGCCTAGACTCCCAGGTCCTTTCCGGCCACTTCCTGCCCTGGTCACGAGTGTGGGGCGCACCCTCAGCTGCTTCCTGTTTGAGGTCCTCTGCAGTGACACTGGACTAGTCGTTGTAGGGGATGCAGCCCTGCTCATGGCGGTCAGCCCGTCCCGTCCCTGTGCAGCGGTCATCTCAGTCATCTAAGGGGCAGAGACAAGCTGTGCTCTGGCCTCCCGGCCTCCCCTGCTGCTGTCTGCGGCCTCCTGACACTCTCACCTTCCCTGCGTCTCCGCTGATGGCGTCCAAGGGCCCACACGTAGCCGGACATGTCCTCTCATCCCGTTTTGTCGCTGGTCCTCGGTGCTCCAGGGCACTTTGTCCCCCGAGTTGGTCATGCAGGCCTGGTGGGAACTCTCCAGCATTCTGAGTCTTTCTGCAGTGATCCTAGCTAGGGGGAAGTCAGTCACCCAGGGCCGGGGACTCTGCCTCCACCTCGGTCCGTCTTGGCCACATGGAGTTGGGCGCTCAGTGTCTCAGCAGTGGACTGACTTCAGGAGTCCTCATCACAGGGTCGCAGAGCCTGGGCCCAGGTGTGGGCAGCTGGCCTGTGGCTCCGCCTTTCACAACAAGACCCCGTGTGCGGGCCCTGACCCAGGGAGAGGCAGATCCTTCTGGTGTTGGGGCCGGTCAGGACTGAAGGCCGCTGAGCCGGATGCTGGCTCTGTCCTCTTCTCTCCACGCTCCCATGGGGACAGTTCAGAAAGCCACTGCTGATTGTCCCTGACCCCAGGAGTTTCTCGAACTGTCCAACAGACGGGGAGGAGCAAGCAGCCCCGCAGGGATCTCAGAGGGTGGCTGAAGGGTGCACAGACTCCTCACCTGCAGGTGCTCCAGGAGAGTGACAGGAGCAGCAGACAGGTGGTCTTCTCAGTACTGCAGGCCCAGGAGAGAGAGAGAGAGAGAGAGAGAGAGAGAGAGAGAGAGAGAGAGTGTGTGTGTGTGTGTGTGTGTTCGCACGCATGTTTGCATGTGGTACTGGGGATTGAACCTAGGGACATTCTAACTCCAAGCTACACCCTTTTTCTTTTCTTTTTTGCAGTAGTGGGGATGGAACTCGGGGGCATTCTACCTCTGAGCTCCACCCCCATCCCTATTTTTTATTCTTTATTTTGAATCAGGGTCTCACTAAGTTGTGGGAGTGCCTCACTAAGTAGCTGAGGTTGGCTTCGAACCCGGATCCTCCTGTTTCAGCCTCCCAAGTACTGGGATTACAAATGCGCACCACCACGCCCAGCTGAGAAACAACTTTTCTTGAGGGGTGTTTTCCTCAGGTGTGAGGTGGGATGGATGTGCGGCCTGTTCGGAGCTATGAAATACTGCACGATCCCTCTCAGGAACGGCCCTGCCTGCTCACATGGACACTCTTCTTACTACACTTACAAGCAAGCAAAACCAAACAGGACATTTTTCAAAACTTGAAATAATTTTACACCCACAGAAAGTTGTAAGGACAGAAGTCCATCACTCAGATTCACGAAATTGTTGACGTCTGATCACACACGCGCATATTATCATTTATTTTCGAAACCACTTGAAAGCAAGCACCGTTGTCGGGCGCCATCCGAGGCCGTCTCTTTACCTATTAATGTTTCAGGATGTTTTCCTTAGAACAATTACACTCTTGGCCAGGCATGATGGTACACAACTATAATCCCAGCACTTGGAAGGCTGAGACAGGAGGACTGCAGGCTCAAAGCCAGCCTCAGCAATTAAGTAAGGCCCGCAGCACCTTAGTGAGAGCCAGCTTCAAAATTTAAAATTTAATATATATATAATTTGTATAGCAAAACAATAAAATCCCTAGTACCAAAAAAAATTATACTCTTATGTCACCACAACCTAGATACAAATTCAAGAAATTCACCATGATGTAACACTTTCTGTGTGTGTGTGTGTGTGTGTGTGTGTGTGTATGTGTGTGTGTGTGTGTGCTTTACTGGGGATTGAACCCAGAGGCATTCTACCTCTGAGCTATACCCCCAGCTATTTTAATTTTTATTTTGAAACAGGGTTTTGCTAAGTTGCTGAGGCTGGCCTTGAACCTGTGATCCTCCTGTCTCAGCCTCCCAAGTAGTGGGTGACAGGCAACCTCCACCAAGCTCAATCAGATGTAGTACTTTAATCAGATCTGCAGTTGTTTTCCAGGTTGACCAGTTGTCTCGGTGACAGCCTCAGTAGCACCTGTCCCCTTAGTCCAGGATCACGTTCTGCATTTAGTTGTCGCACCTCCAGCCGTCTTTCCCTGGGCGCATTTCTCAGCCTTTCTGTCTTCCATGACAGTGGCGTTTTGTGACAGTGCAGGCTTTATTTTTCTTTACATTGAGGGCCTCTCGTTGTGGGTTTTCCTGGTGTTTCAGGGTGTGACCCCCTGGCCAGAACACTACTCCATGACACCGTCCTTCTGGTACATGATGTCCACCTGCCCCTCACGATGATGTTAATTTTGGCCACCAATCAAGGTGTATTCAGTTTTGCCACTTGTAATGTTTCCCATCCTGACCCATGAGCAGTCTATGGCAAACAGGTTGAGATCATGTGAGTGTCTGGCTCTTCGTCAAACCTTTCCCTGAGATTTATCATCAATGGATGACTTTTGCTGTCCTTTACTACGATGGTTATAAAATGATTTTTCTACTCCTTTCGCATTTATCCATTGATATTCTATTGAAAGGAAGAGCCTTCTCTTCTCCATTCACCCTCCCATCTACCTTCTCTTCCCCATCCATCCATCCAACCATCCATCCATCCATCCATCCGTAACTATCAGCAATATAAATGCACAGATTCCTATTTTATTTATTAGGTTACAATTTCCTATTCTTATATACTTTGTGTGTGTGCATGTGCGTGTGTGTGTGCACATGTGTATGTGTTATCAGGGATTCAATTCAGGGGTGTTCTACCTCTGAGCTATATCTCCAGCCCTTTTTATTTATTTTTATTTTGGAACAGAGCCTCACTAAATTGCTGTGGCTGGCCTCAAACCTGAAATCCTCCTTTCTCAGCCTCCCAAGTACTGGGATTACAGGCATGCACCACTGCACCCGGCTCTGACATGCTTCGATCCTCAGATTACCCTAGATTTGCCAATTCAAGTTGGTTGTAGCAACAGTATGTATTTTAAGTTTATTTTTTAAAAGTAAGTTGAGTGTTAAGTAGGTAGTTCTAAGTATCAAGACAAAGTAGATAATTAGGATAACCCAGATTTTAGCAGGAAATTGAGGTCCCTGGCAGAGTAAGGAGACTGAAAAGCAGCTCCTTCATCCCTAGTCAGTTTGACTGGAGATTTGGGGAGCTGACATCTGCCTCAGGGTCTCACCCTGAAATTTCTCTTGTCCGCGGAAGAACTCCACCTGCAGGCCATGCTGTAGTCCGGACCAGACAGCCCAGAGCCACACTCAAGGGTGGCGACCCTGAGCTGGGAGCACAGCCTTCCTGAGCTGGAGATGAGCCCCAGAGGTGGGGCATGGGAGACCCTGGCTTCCTTGGCCCGCAGGGTACAAGAGTCACCGCTGTCCTCTCTCCTTGCTGCAGGTTGGCTCTCACCATCTGAGACTCCACCGCGGCCTGGAGGCCAACGCCCCTGCCTTTGACAGGTAGGGACCGTGGAGCACCAGCCATGGCGTGTCTTCCTCCAGCCTCAGTGGGGTGGGGGCTGCAGGGAGGGGGGACTCCAAACCCTAAATCTAAGCTGCCTTTGACTTTGGTCCTTTAGCAAGGAAAGAGTTTGTAAAGTGGATTTGTATTTGCTCTCAGGTTTCCCTGCAGGCGAAGTAATCAGTGTTCAGGTAGCGATTTGCCATTATTTTATCTTTTTTTTTTTTTTGCGGTACTGGGATTGAACCCAGGGGCATTCTACTTCTGAGCTATACCCCTAGTCCTATTTTTTATTTTTGAAACAGGGTCTCACTAAGTTGCAGAGAACCTCACTAACTAACTGAGGCTAGCCGCGAACCTGCCATCCTCCGGTCTCAGTTTCCCAAGTACTGGGATTACAAGCGTGCGCCACCACGCCCGGCCCATTATTTTATCTTATTGGTTCTCTTTTGCAATGAAGCTTCCTCCATTTGTCCTGATCAATAAGAGGTAATGCAAATTATAGGATATCAGCAGCTGTTTTTGTTTCAAAAGTAACATACGCAGGCTTCAAAAAGTATAGAAAGATATAAAGTAAAAGAATGCTCTAACTCCCATTACTATTGGCATTTTTATGTATCCTAGACACCTGTTTTGGTGCATATGTTTTTTTGTTTGTTTGTTTTTTTGCGGTACTGGGGATTGAACTCAGGGGCATTCTACCTCCGAGCTATACCCCCAGCCCTATTTTTTATTCTTTATTTGGAAACAGGGTCTCACTAAGTTGCGGAGGGCCTCACTAGGTAGCTGAGGCTGGCCGCGAACCTGGATCCTCTGGTCTCAGCCTCCCAAATGCTGGGATTACAAGCGTGCGCCACCACGCCCGGCTATATGTTTTGTTTTTTAAAGCACAAATTGGACCATAACACTCTGTGTTGGCAACTGGCTTGAGAAAAGCCTTGGCTAACCTGAATTATTTATAATCTGTACTTGAAATAGTTGATAGCTTAAGAGATTTTCTCTTCTAATCTAAGTACTAATTTTAAAATCATCTTAGCAAATATGATAAAAGTTCTCAAAAGTAATTTTTTAATATTTTAATCATTCCACCTGAAGCGTTAGGGGACTTTAAGTTTGCTTGCATACTTTTTTGCTAATGAGTAACTTGAGTCCAGCTGTGACCTATTAGCATGTTACAAATAATGGACTTTTATTATAAAGAGATGCATAATCTGGTAGTGAAAACGCATTGCCCCTTCCTTCCTTTCCCTTTCTTCCTTCCTTTTCCCTTTCCCTTCCTCTCTCCCTCCCTTCCTCCCTTCTTTCCTTCCTTCTTCCCTCCTTCCTTCCCTTCCTTGCTTCCTTCCTTTCTTTTTTGTACTGGGGACTGAACTTAGAAGTGCTTTACCAGCTGGGCATGGTGGCGCATGCTTGTAATCCCAGCATTTGGAGGCTGAGACCGGAGGATCTGGGTTCGGGGCCAGCCTCAGCTACCTAGTGAGGCACTCCGCAACTTAATGAGACCCTGTTTCAAAATAAAGAATAAAAAATAGGGCTGGGGGTATAGCTCGGAGGTAGAATGCCCCTGAGTTCAACCCCCAGTACTGCAAAAAAAAAAAAAAAAGAAAAAGAAAAAAAAAGAAATGCTTTGCCACTGAGCTACATCCCCAGCCTCTTTTTAAAATTTTTAAATTTTGAGACAGGGTCATGATGAGTTGCCCAGGCTGACCTCAAACTTGCAACCTTCCTACTTTGGCCTCCCAAATTGCTGGAATTATAGGTACCCAACTAAAGAAAAGTTCTGTTTAGCCAAGCATGGTGGCATATGTCTGTAATCTGCCTGTAATCCCAGTACTTGGGAGGCAGAGACAGGATCACAAGTTTAAGGCCAGCCTCTGCAATTTAGCAAGATCCTGTTTCAAAATAAAAAATTAAAATGGCTGGGGTAGCTCAGTAGTTAGAGCACTCCTGCATTCAGTCCCCAGTAACACACATACATACACACACACACACACACACACACACACACACATACACACACACAAACACACATTCTATTTATTGAAGAAAATTGTCAAGGGTAGAAATTTGGAAAAGAAAACAATGTTTAAAGAAGAAAAACATTTTTGAATCATATAACATTCCACCCCTTTTAGTATCAATAGTGTATTTCCTTTCAGTCTTTTCCTATATTTAGGCCCAAAGATCTCACTATTAAGTTATAATTTTACATCTGCTTTTTACATTGTATCTTTTCCTTTTGTTTTTAAAAGCATTTAAACATTTTTAGCATTAAAATTGTAAAGTTACTCTGAACAAGTTGGTGATAAGGATAAACATTGAACTCACTCCCTCATATTTCAACATACCTGTTTAAAAATAG
>PVLC010030403.1:0-19523 GCA_004027655.1 Graphiurus murinus | reverse complement strand
ATGTTGTGTCTCTGTTTTCATTGGTTTCTAGGAATTTTTTAATTTCCCCCCTTACTTCTTCTATGACCCATTCCTCGTTCAGCAATGTGGTGTTCAGTCTCCATGTGTTTACATGGTTACTCTGGGTCTTCTTAGAGTTGATTTCTAGTTTCACTCCATTGTGGTCTGAAAAGATGCAGGGAATTATGTTACATTTTTTTAATTAGCCAGTGCTCTCTTTGTGGCCCAGAATGTGGTCTATTTTGGAGAAGGTTCCATGGGCTGCTGAGAAAAATGTGAATTCAGCTGTAGTTGGGTGAAATAGTCTGTATGTGTCTAATAGGTCCATTTGGTTTATGGTATTATTTAGGTCTGAAGCATCTTTACTGACCTTTTTTTTTTTGAAGATCGGTCTAGTGATGTGAGAGGGGTGTTGAAGTCTCCCAGTATTAGTGTCTTGGGATCTATGTGTGATTTTATATCATGCAGAGTTTGTTTTATGAAAGTAGCTGCACCTATGTTTGGGGAATAGATGTTGATAATTGTTATTTCCTCTTGCTGGATTGTTCCTTTTACTAGTAAAAGGTGACCTGCTTTGTCTCTTTTGATGCTCTTAGGCTTGAAATCTAATTTATCCGGTATCATAGTTGCTACTCCTGCTTGTCTTCGAGTTCCATTGGCATGAATTACCTTACTCCAGCCCTTCACCTTTAGCTTGTGGGAATCTTTGTATGTAAGGTGCGTTTCTTGCAGGCAGCATATAGATGGATTCTGGGTTTTAATCCATTTTGCCACCTTGTGCCTTTTTATTGGGGAGTTGAGACCATTTATATTCAGTGTGAGTATTGAGAGATGATTTTTACTTCCTAACATTTTGGGTTTTGACTTCTGTTTGCAGTAGTGTTTGTTCTTCTTTGCTTAGTTGTTTGCTTCCTGGAAATTATTGTTTCTCTGGCTCTGACGTTTACTTGTTAGTTCTTCTTTGTAGTTAATCTCTTTGAGTATTTTCTCTAGTGCTGGTTTGGAAGACATGAATGCTTTCAGTTTTTGTTTGTCATGGAAGGTTTTTATATCCCCGTCAATTTTGAGAGAGAGTTTTGCTGGGTAGGAGAATCTTGGCTGCAAGTTATTATCTTTCAAAGTTTGGAATATATTACTCCAGCCCCTCCTGGCTTTCATGACTTGGTTTGGGAGGTCTGGAGTGATTCTAATTGGTTTGTCTCTAAATGTTACTTGGCCTTTAACTTTTGTTGCCTTTAGGATTCTTTCCTTAGCTTCTACATTAGTCATCTTGATTATTATGTGGCGTGGTGAACCTCTTCTTTGGTCTTGTCTAGAGGGGGTTCTATATGTTTCCTGCACCTGTGTGCCAATTTCTCTTTCTATGTTTGGAAAATTCTCTGATATTACTTCTTTGAAAAGGTTGTTTATTCCATTAGTTTCAACTTCTAATCCCTCTTCTCTGTCTATTATTCTTAGATTAGCTCTTTTAAAATTGGCCCAGATCTCATCGATGTCGGATTCATACTGTCGAATTTTTTTTTCTAGATTATGTATAATGGATTTCATTTTTGGAATGGTCATCTTCTAGGAGTGATATTCTATTTTCTATGTGGTCTAATCTATTGTTTATAGTTTGTATTGATGCCTTCACTTCTATTATTGCATCTTTCACATCTTTCACTTCCCTCAAGGCTTCGCTATGATTCCTGCTCAGGGTGTCATATTCTTTGTTTATTTGTTCCTTTATTTCTTTCCAGCTCTCTCTGCATTCTTTCTGGAAGTTTTGTATCGCTTCTATTATTAAAGATCTGTATTGTCCTTCTGGTAAGCTCTGCCAATCAGTGTCATTGAGTTCTGTTATTGTGGGGTCGTGTTGACTCATTGTTTCTTTGTTGTTTCTTCTTCTCATGGTTTCCCTGTTCTTAAATTTATAACTTTCCTGCTCTTACACGCTTTCTCTGAATTTGTAGGTTTATTTTTATTTTCTCTCTGCGAATGGTATCTTCTACTGAGTTGCAATTACTCTGGTATTTCTTCTGCCTGCTCTATTGGTGTCTTTGGTGGGTTTCAGGATTCTAGGATCTAGCAAGTTTTAAGCTGATTTGCTTCTCCTTCCTTCCGTCGAGAAGCTGCTCCTGCAGCAGTTTTGATTCAAGCTCTGGAGTGCAGTTATCTCTGCTCCGGCTCTGTGGGGATTGGTGAGCTGGGATGGTCCTGCGGGGGCTTAAGCTGGTCGTACCATGCGTTCTGGTCTCTGTCCAAGGTGTCTCGAAATGCCGCCTGGCTAGGATGAGGAGTTCAGGAGTCGCTCACTCCAGTTCTGGCCGGTGGGGTGCAGAGGGTTGTTGTATATTTCTTTCTTAGTAGACCCCACGCCGGGGGCTGGCTCAATGGCGGCTTCCGCTTGGTGGCATGGCGCCGGGGCCGCGGAGATGGGCTTCTTTGCTCTCCCTGGTCAGCCTTCCGGGTTCTGCTCAGCTATATTCCAGTTTTCGCAGCGTTTTTCACCCTTTTGTTGCTTTTTTCTTCTTTCAAAAAGCTGGTTCCACGACTGATTTGAATTGAGCTCACAGCGCCTCTTGAGACGTGTCTCCAAACTTGGGATCTTTCTGTCTCAGCCTCCCAAGGACTGGGATTATGGCTGGCTAAAGCACTTGAGACATTCTCATTCACTAATCCCCACAGCAGCTCTTGAGGTGGGTGCAATCATTCTACAGATGAGGAAACTGAGGCTATTTCCCAGGATCACATGTAAGTAGTGGAAATGGGATTCAAACACACTTCACCTAGAACCTTTCCAAAGCTCAGTAGAGTATTTTGAGTTAGATTTACAGGATAACTTCTTGACTAAAAGAAGATGCTTCCAAAGAAAGCTCTAGACATGCCACCCCATGGAAGCTTTAACATGGACCCAGATGCCACAATCAGATGATCCAAGGAACAAATGTGGTCCTCGAATTTTTCTGTTTTTAAGCATATGGTTTGTTTTTGCTTATGACTTTCGCTTTGTTTTTGTTGCTAGAGACTGAATCTCGGGCTTTGTAAATGCTAAAAGAACACTCTACCACCGAGCTACAGCCCTAGCCTGTCACACAGGTAAATATACATGTCCTGAGTACCAGCCTGTATTCTTCCTGGTTCTCACATTTCTATTACAGTCTGGTCCCCATAAGAATCTGTGTTTATCACTCTTGACAAATACCAATTTGGTACTGTTTAGTAATTTGCCCACAAGACACAGGAGAATGAGCCAAAGAGCCTCCTGAAGCTCTCCTCAAGTCCTTGAATCTAACATCTTGATGCACAATGTTCTGACTTGGAGAAGTGTCCCCCAAAGCCATATGTTGAAGGTGTGGTCACCAACCTGTGGAAATACTAGGAAGCAGTGAAATCTTTCAGAGGTGGGGACTGGTGGGAGGGAGTTAGGTTACTGCAGGCCTGTCCTTGAAAGGACCCTGGGCTCCCAGCCCCTTTCTGTCACTTCTTTTGCTTCCCAGAAACCATGATGTGAACAGGCCTCCTCACCATTCACTCCCACCATGATGAACTGCCTTGTGGCAGGCCCCAAAGCAACTGAAACTGTGAACCAAAATAAACCTTTCTAGCCAGGTGTGGTGGTGCATGCTTGTAATCCTAGTACTTGGGAGGCTGAGACAGGAGGATTGCAGGTTTGAGGACAGAAGACAGTCTCAGCAAGTAGTGAGACTGTCTTCAACCTAGTGAGACCCTGTTTCAAAATAAAAACAAATTAGGGCTGGGGGTGTAGCTCAGAGGTAGAATGCCCCTGGGTTCAATACCCAGTGCCACAAAAAAATAAAATAAACTTTTCTGCTTTTCAAAATAATTAACTCATGTATTTTGTTACAGTAATAGAAAGCTGACTGATACAAACCCTGTGGCTTATACAAGAGAAGGCTCTTGTTCTTCAAAGATCTATACTAGAGCATTTCAAGGAAAGGGTACAATGTCTAAAACTTACTCTCCAACACTTCAGCAAAATAATTATGATGATGCCAGGTGTGGTGGTACACACTTGTAATCTCAGTATTTGAGAGGCTGATACAGGAGGATCATAGGTTTGAGGACAGCCTCAGCAATTTAGTGAGGCCTTCACATCCTAGCCAGACCCTGTCTCAAAATAAAAATAAAAAAGGGCCGAGGGTGTATCTCAGAGGTAGAATTCACCTGGGTTCACTGGGCGTGGCGGGGTGCGCTTGTAATCCCAGCATTTGGGAGGCTGAGACCTGAGGATCTGGGTTTGCAGCCAGCCTCAGCTACCTAGTGAGGCACTACGCAACTTAGTGAGACCCTGTTTCAAAATAAAGAATAAAAAATAGGGCTGGGGGTATAGCTCAGAGGCAGAATGTCCCTGAATTCAATCCCTAGTACCGCAAAAAAAAAAAAAAAGCTTTTACTTAAAAACAAAAAATAATCACACTTTATTCTCCTCAATCAAAACCAAAGTAACAAATGATAACAGAAATCTTGCCTTACATAAATTATTTATAAAACAATTTGCACTTTCGTGTTAATACTATCTGTATCACTTTGACATGAGAAGCTGATTATTAAAGAGTCTTAATCCTGTTTCCATTATTAATTTCAATTGTGTATGTAATATGTAATTAAAATATATTAATTACAACAGTTTTGCTCTGTACTTCAGAATTAAAAATTGAGCCAAAGCCGGGCGTGGAGGCACACGCTTGTAATCCCAGTACTTGGGAGGCTGAGACAGGAGGATTCGGGTTCGTGGCCAGCCTCAGCTACTTAGTGAGACCTTCTGCAACTTAGTGAGACCTGGTTTCAAAATAAATAAATAAAATAGGAATGGGGGTGTAGCTCAGAGGTAGAATGCCCCTGGGTTCAATCCCCAATACTGAAAAAAAAAAAAAAAAATTGAGCCAGAGCTGAATGTGATGGTGCATACCTGTAATCCCAGTACTTGAGAGCCTAAGGCAGGAGGATCACAGGTTTGAGCATAGCCTCAGCAATGTAGTGAGACTCTCAGCAACCTAGTAAGACCCTGTTTCCAAATAAAAAATAAAAAGGGCTTGGGGTGTAGCTTGGAGATAGAATGTCCCTGGGTTTAATTCTCACTACCACAAAAAAAAAAAAAGAACCAGGCATAGTGGTGGATGCCTGTAATCCCAATACTTAGGAGGCTCAGACAGGATGGTCACAGGTTCAAGGCCAGCCTCAGCCAACTTAGTGAGATCTTCAGCAATTTAGCAAGACCCTGTTTCAAAACAAAAAATATAAAAGGGCTGGGGTTGTAGTTTAGAGGTAGAACCCCCCTGGGTTCAACCTTTAGTACTGCAAAATTAATACATAAATAAATACTAAGAGGCCCTTGTATTTCTTAAATGATAATGGAGTGGCATGAATTTATTTCAAGAGGCCCCCAAGGGCTAGGGGCACTGCTCCATGGTGAAGCCCTGGCTCAGCATTCCAGGCCCTGGGTTGCACCCAGGTTCCTGCATCCATCCTTGCTGAGAGGAAGCAGAGAGGACTCAGAGCCCCTGCTTGCTGCAAAGCACACAGCAGAAGGGACCAGGTAGCCCTGAGCAACTCCAGATGGCTTCTAGAAGAGCACACATCACTCACAGCTCAGCCTTAGCAATCCTAAGGCTTCTAGAGTGAGCCAAGAAGAAAGGAGAACACAGCCGCCATTAACCCTGGGACAGAGCTGGAGGTTCACCAAGGGAGAGAACTCAGAAGGAAAATTAGAAAATAGCTGAGAGAGATGGAAATCCTACAAAAATATATATAAAAATAAACATTCTTAATGTCACCTTCTAAGACAACTATTCTTCCCCCTTAGGTATTGGGGATTACACCCACGGTCAGTCTACCTCTAAGTTACACTCCCACCTTTTTTATTTATTCTTTTTATTTTTTGCAGTGCTGGGGATGGAACCCAGGGGAATTCTACTTCTGAGCTCATCCCCAGCCTGATTTTATTATTATTATTATTATTTTTTTTTTTTTTGCAGTACTGAGGATTGAACCCAGGGGCATTCTATCTCTGAGCTACACCCCATCTCTATTTTTTATTCCTTATTTTGAAATAGGTTCTCACTAAGTAGCTAAGTGAATAATGCTGGCTGTGAACGTGTGATCCTCCTGTCTCAGCCTCCCAAGAACTGGGATTACAAGCATGCACTACCACAATTGGCTGAGGCATTCTACCTCTGAGCTACACCTTCAGCCCTACTTATTTTATTTTAATTTTTTTTATTTATTATCATTTTTAAAATTTTGGAATAGGGTCTCACTGAGTCACAGAGGACCTCACTAAGGTGCTGAGGCTGGTTGCAAACCTGAAACCCTCCTCCTATCTCAGCCTTCCAAGTACTGAAATTACAGTATGTGTCATCACACCCAGTTTATTTTATTTTATTTTGAAACAAAGTCTCACTAAGTTGCTGAAGGCCTCAATAAGTTGCTAAGGCTGGCAGAGAATCTGTGATCCTCCTGTCTCAACCTTCCAAGTACTGGGATTACAGGTGTTTTCTGCCATGCCCTACTTATTTTTTTTATTCTGAAACAGGGCCTCGATAACTTGATGAAGCTGACCTTGAACCTGCAATCTTCAGTCAACCTCCCAAGGGGTAATAGGTGCATGCTACCATGTTAGGTTATATTCTATTTTGATGGTCTTTGCTAAATTGCTAAAAGTTGTTGAAGGTATTGCTAAGACAACTATTTTAAAAAGTAAAGACAGTGTAGGAAAATATTAAAATAATTTTAAAAGTGAACAATGCCTTCATTTTGTCAGGTTTTTGAAAGAGAGTAGAGATAAATGGCATATATAACTTATCTGTAGACAGTAGGACGCTGCTTATATCAACTGGCTGCTCAAGAGTAAAAGCTCTAATTTGTGGCATCTGTTGATTTCCACTGTGTCAATAACCCACTGTGACCAAGCCCCAGCTACTGCCTCCAACCTGAAGGTCGCTCAAGGCAACAGCATACCCTCAGCTTAGACAACACCCACCTCGTGTGCACCAGACTCTCAATCTCAAGTGCGCATAGGAGAGGAAAACGAGCCAGGTGGTGGTGGCGCCCACCTCTAATCCCACTACTTGGGAGGCTGAGACAGAAGGATCGCAGGTTAGACCAGGGCACAATAATTTAGAGAGACCCTGTTTCAAAATAAAGAATAAATATAAATCTGGGGATGTAGCTCAGAGGTAGAATGCCCCTGGGTCCAATCCCTAGTACCCTAAATAAATAAATAAACAAACGAACTTTATGAGTTTTCAAAATCACCAACACCTCAATTTTGATAGGATTGACCAAGAAAACTAACATCAATTGTTTCACATAAAGTGATGCAGTACTGAGATACCGACACAAGGTGGAGCCAGTGCCATTGAGCTAGGCTGTGAGTCTCCAGTTTAAGGGCAGTCTAAGGTCAAAACCTCCCAGTGAAGACCTGATTCCGGACATTTAATGCCATTCCAAGGGACAAAAGAGTAAGCAAAGCATTTTGCCCCTCTAGGAAACAGCTGATGCTAGGCTAAGTGTGAGAGAATGTTTAAGCAACTCAAGAATGTCTAGGAACACAGCAGGATTTGAAAATGCTCTTCATTCCTTTAACAAATATTTACTGAATTCTGTGTGCTGGGTACTATTCACAGCCGAGAGAACAGGACAAAGACCTGGTCTTATTTCCTTGGAGACCATTTTCACAGATCAATCAGATTTTGAAGCTAAATAAGAAATTAAGCTAAAATGATGGTAAAACCTCTTCGTTTGGCAGAACGACTGTTCAAAACAAGGCTCCAATCAAGGGAGATCACTTAAATACATAGCAAACATACATTTTATATTTCATGTATATTTATAGATAGGCCTTATTCCTTATTTGTATATTAATTACATATAGATACATGTAATAAAAATGTATGTACATAAACTGGGTAATCCAGGTACTGGAGAGGCTGAGACAGGAGGGTTGCAGGTTCCAGGCCAGCCTCAGCTACCTAGTGATACCTTGTTTCAAAGTAAAAATAAAATAGGGCTGGAGGTATAGCTCAGAGGTAGAATGTCCCTGGGTTCAGTTTGAAAAAAAAAAAAGTATGTACATATAAATATTTGTAAGGTCTTATCCCCTATATGTATATTAATTTATATATTACACACACATACACACACACACACACACACACACACACACACACACAAACATATGCTTCCCTAAGGCCTTCTAGTTCTAACTTGATGCAGTGCTATTTTTTTGTGCGTGTGTGGTGTTGGGAATTAAACCCAGGGGCATTCTGCATCTGAGCTACATCCTTGGCCCTATTTTATTTTTATTTTGAAAGAGGGTCTCACTAGGTTGATGAGAGTCTCACTACTTGCTGAAGCTGTCCTTGAACCTGTGATTCTCCTGTCCTAGCTTCTCAAGTACTGGGATTACAGGTATGTGCCACCACTTCCAGCTTCCTTGGCTTTTTGAGTTGCATATTCTACTCTTTTTTTTTTTTTTCCCCCATAGGCATTTAATGAATCTTGATTTGGTTGTATCCTACACTCCCAGCCCTTTTTTAATTTTTTTTATTTTGAAACAGGGTTTTGCTAGGTTGCTTAGTCTTCCTACATTGCTGAGGCTGGTTTTGAACCTGTCAACCTCCAGTCTTAGGCTCCCAAGTACTGGGATTACAAGTGTGCACCACTACAATCAGCTTCTATTCTCAAATTTCATTTCTATTATTGTTGTTTTCTAGAAATTTTCGATATAATTATTCCAAGATTTCACCTTTGGCCTAAGAATTATTTAATAGATTTTGTCTATGTGTGTGTTGGGGGTGAAGGAGGGGAGACTGGGGATTGGACCCAGAGGCATTCTACTGCCAAGCTACATCACCAGCCCTATTTTCTTGTTTACTTTGAAATAAGGTCTCACTAAGTTGCTGAGTCTCACTACTTGCTAAGGCTGTTCTCCAACCTGTGATCTTCCTGTCTCAGCCTCTCAAGTACTGGGATTACAGGCGTGCACCACCACACCTGGCTTATTTAATAGATTTAAAAGTATATACCTGAGTTCTGGGAAGATGGTATCAGAGTGAGACACCTCTCATCAGGCGCTGTGAGCTCGATTCAAATCTGCCATAGAGGCAGCTTCTTGACAAAAGAAAAAAAGCAACAAACAGGTGAACAACACTACAAAAACTGAAATACAGCTGATCAAAATCCGGAAGGCCGACCAGGGAGAGCAAAGAAGCCTGTCTGTGCGACCGCCACTGAGCCAGCTCCCCGTGTGGGGTCTACTAACAAAAATATATATAACGACCTTCTGCATTCCCAGCGACCAGAGGTGGAGCGAGAAACTCCTGAACTCCTTATCCTAGCCAGGCAGCTTATCGAGGCACCTTCGACAAAGACCAGAACGCGTATTATGACCAGCTTAAGCCTGAGTGGGGCCATCCCAGCTCACCTCTCCCTACAGAGCCAGAGCAGAGATAACTGCACTGCAGAGCTTGAATCAAAACTGCCGCAGGAGCAGCTTTTTGACGGAAGGAAAGAGAAGCAAAGCAGCATAAACTGAGTAAAGCAACAGGGACAGTTGATCAGACCCAGAAGGCAGACCAGGGAGTACAAGGGAGCCGGCACATGTGCGCAGTAGCAGCTGCCATCTTGTCAGCTGCCATTTTGTCTGCTGCCAATGGAACCTGAAGACAAGCAGGAGTAGCAACTATGATACCGGATAAATTAGATTTCAAGTCTAAGCTCATCAAAAGACACAAAGCAGGTCACCTTTTACTAGTAAAAGGAACAATCCAGCAAGAGGAAATAACAATTATCAACATCTATGCCCCAAACATAGGTGCAGTCACTTTCATAAAACAAACTCTGCCTGATATAAAGTCATAGTTCCCAATACACTAATACTAGGAGACTTCAATACTCCTCTCACATCACTAGACTGATCTTCTAAAAAAAAGGTCAGTAAAGATGCTTCAGACCTAAATAATACCATAAACCAAATGGACCTACTAGACACATACAGAATATTTCACCCAACTACAACTGAATTCACGTTTTTCTCAGCAACCCATGGAACCTTCTCCACAATAGACCACATTCTGGGCCACAAAGAGAGCACTGGCAAATTCAAAACATGTAACATAATTCCCTGCATCTTTTCAGACCACATGGAGTGAAACTAGAATCAACTCTAAGAAGACCCAGAGTAACCATGTAAACACATGGAGACTGAACACCACACTGTTGAACGAGGAATGAGTCATAGAAGAAGTAAGGGGGGAAATTAAAAAATTCCTAGAAACCAATGAAAACAGAGACACAACATATCAAAACCTCTGAGACACCTTAAAGGTAGTACTAAGAGGAAAATTTATAGCACTGAGTGCCCATATAAGAAGAATGGAAGCCGGGCGTGGCGGCGCACGCTTGTAATCCCAGCATTCGGGAGGCTGAGACCAGAGGATCTGGGTTCGAGGCCAGCCTCAGCTACCTAGTGAGGCACTCCACAACTTAGTGAGACCCGGTTTCAAAATAAAGAATAAAAAATAGGGCTGGGGGTGTAGCTCGGAGGTAGAATGCCCCTGAGTTCAATTCCCAGTACCGCAAAAAAAAAAAAAAAAAAGAAGAAGAAGAAGAATGGAAACTCACCAAATAAATAACCTAATGACACAGCTCAAAGCCCTTGAAAAACAAGAACAGTCTAGCCCCAAAGCCAGTAGAAGACATGAAATTATGAAAATCAGAGCAGAAATTAATGAAATAAAGAATAAAAACACAATACAGAAAATCAACAAAACCAAAAGCTGGTTTCTTGGGAAAAAGAAAAAAAAAAACATCGATAAACCATTGGCCAACCTAACCAAAAGAGAGAGAATCAACCCAAGTTACCCAAATAAGAGATGAAAAAGGTGATACCACTGACAGTGCAGAAACACAGAGGATCATCAGAAACTATTTTGAAAAACTATACTCCAACAAAATGGAAAATCTGGAAGAAATTGACAATATTTTAGATACATACAACCCTCCTAAATTGAGTCAAGAAGATATAGAAAACTTAAATCAACCAATAAAAATCAAACAAATAGAAAAAGCAATAAAAAGTTTACCATCAAACAAAAGCCCAAGGCCAGATGGATTTCCAAGTTAATTTTATAAAACATTTATAGAAGAGCTAATCCCAATACTCCTCAAACTATTCTGTGAAATAGAAAGGGTACCCTCCCAAACACATTCTATGAAACCAACATCACATTAATACCAAAGCCAAATAAAGACAGCTCAAGAAAAGAAAACTATAGGCCTGTATCTTTGATGAACTTAGATGCAAAACTGCTAAACAAAATACTAGCAACGCACATTCAAAACCACATCAAGTAAATTATACACCATGACCAAGTCAGGTTCATCCCAGGGATGCAAGGCTGGTTCAACATATGACAAACAATCCATGTAATTCACCACATAAAAGAATCAAAGACAAAAATCACATGATCATCTCAATTGATGCAGAAAAACCATTTGACAAGATCCAACACCCATTCATGCTAAAAGCACTTCAGAGAATCGGAATAGAAGGAACATAAAACAAAATAATAGAAGCAATATACAATAGACCCACAACCAACATCATATTAAATGGAGAAAAACTGCAAGAGTTCCCACTAAAAACAGGAACAAGACAAGGATGTCCATGATCACCTCTTCTGTTCAACATAGTACTTGAGACTCTAGCCAGAGCAATAAGGCAAGAGAAGGAAATCAAAGGGGTAAAAATAGGAAAAGAAGAACTAAAACTATCCTTCTTTGCAGATGACATGATACTATACTTAGAAGACCCAACAAAGTCAGCCAAAAAACTTATAGAACTGATCAACAAATTCAGCAAAGTGTCTGGATACAAAATCAATCTTCAAAAATCAGAAGCTTTCCTGTATGCCAACCATAAAACCACTGAAAAAGAAATCCAGAAAGCAATTCCACTCACAATAGCACCCCCAAAAATAAAATGCTTAGGGATAAACCTCACCAAAGAGGTAAAAGTTTTCCTCTATAAGGAAAACTATAAAAAGCTGAAAAAAGAAATTGATGAAGATCTTAGAAGATGGAAAGATCTACCATGCTCTTGGATAGACAGAATAAATAGCATCAAAATGGCCATCCTCCCAAAAGTAATCTACGGATTCAATGCAATACCCATGAAATTACCAAGGTCACTCCTCACAGACATAGAAAAATCAGTCCTTAAATTCATTTGGAACAACAAAAAGCCCAGGATAGCCAAAGTAGTTCTTAGTAACAAGAACCATGCAGGAGGTATCACAATACCTGACTTTGAACTCTACTACAAAGCCACAGTAATAAAAACAGCATGGTATTGGCACAAAAACAAACACATTGACCAATGGAGCAGAATAGAAGACTCAGAAACAGACCCACAGGCTTACAGTCAACTGATTTTTGACAAAGGAGACAAAAACATACACTGGAAAAAACAACAAATGGTATTGGCAAAACTGGTTAACCATATGCAGGAAAATGGAAATAAACCCCACTTTCTCACCGGTGGATCAAAGATCTAGAAGTCAGGCCAGAGACCTTGCAGCTACTTGAAGAGGGCATAGGCTCAACACTTCAACACATAGGCACAGGTAAAAACTTTTTCCTTCTTTTTTTTTGCGGTACAGGGGATTGAACTCAGGGACATTCTACCTCCGAGCTATACCCCCAGCCCTATTTTTTATTCTTTATTTTGAAACAGGGTCTCCCTAAGTTGCAGAGTGCCTCACTAAGTAGCTAAGGCTGGCTGCTAACCCGGATCCTCCGGTCTCAGCCTCCCAAATGCTGGGATTACAAGTGTGGGCCACCACGCCCTGCAGTAAAAACTTTTTCAACAAGACCCCAAAAGCACAAGCAACTAAAAGGAAGATCAATACATGGGATTGCATTAAACTGAAGAGCTTCTGTGCAGCAAAGGAAACTATCAAGAACCTCAACAGAGAGCCCACAGAGTGGGAGAAAATCTTTGCCAGCTATTCTTCTGATAGAGGACTAATATCTAGGATATACAGAGAACTCAAGAAACTCACAGCTAAGAAAACAAATAACCCAATCAAAAAATGGGAAAGGATCTAAATAGACACTTCACAAAAGAAGAAATACAAATGCCCAATAAATGTATGAGGAAATGTTCCACATCATTAGCAATCAGAGAGATGCAAATCAAAACTACCTTGAGATTTCACCTAACTCCAATCAGAATGGCAATCATCAAGAACACAAACAACATCTCTTACGAGCCTATTACTTAAGAGTCAGTGCAGGTGAGACTACAATACACCAATAAAAGTATATTTAAAACATAAAAATGAAATAAGAATCAGCTCCGCCAGGGAGGCTGAAACAGGAGGATCACAAGTTCGAGGCCAGCCTCAGTAATTTAGCGAGGCCCTCATCAACTTAGTGAGATCCCATTTCAAAAGAATATAAAATAGGGCTAAGGGTGTGGCTTGGAGATAGAATGCCTCTGGGTTCAATTCTCAGTACTACACACACACAAAAAAAAATCAGCTTAGTCACCACCTTCTTGGTATTCCCTCTCCAGATAGTTAAGCACTCATGTCTTAGTACCGCCCTGTTGTGTGTCACCTGAGCGTATTTGATACTTATCATGCTACTTATATGATATAAATATTTTTATCATATGTAAATACATGATTGTTTACAGATCTGTCCCTGTCGAGACTGTCAGCTCTCTGGCAACATGAAAGATGTCTTTTTAAAAAATATCTTAAAAAATAAAATTAAATTAAAAAAAAGAACACAAACAACAACAAATGCTAGAGAGGGTGTGAAGTAGGAACCCTAATACATTGTTGGTGGGATTGCAAATTAGTGCAACCACTTTGGAAAACAGTATGGAGGATCCTCAGACAATTGGGAACAAACCTACCATATGATCCAGCAATACGACTTCTGGGTATCTACCCAAAAGAACGGAAACCAAACTATCAGACCGACACATGTGCATCTATGTTTATAGCTGCACAGTTTACAATTGCCAAACTATGGAACCAGCCAAGATGTCCAACAACAGATGAATGGATTACAAAACTATGGGATATGTACACAATGGAATTTTACTCAGCCATAAAGAAGAACAAAATCATGTTATTTGCAGGGAAATGGATGGAACTGGAAAACATTATGTTAAGTGAGATTAGTCAGTCACAAAAAGTTAAAAATTGAATGCTCTCCCTAATATGTGGAAGCTAGGGAGAAAATGGGACATAGGAGGGACTCCAGATGAAGAAGGAGAATCCTTAGATGAACAAAGAATTTGACTTAACGGAAGGTGATGTGGGGGGAGGGGGAACACCCTAATGAGCATGATGTACTTTCACAAACACATCAAAGTCAATCACTAAACTGACCTTGAGAAGGAGGGAGGAGGAGAGAGTGGGGCGGAAATTGGGGAAGGGTTAAATGAAAAATGTGTGCATGTATGCCTTTACCTATACTAGCTTGTACCTAACAAAGATGTATGATTACAATGCACCAATTAAAAATTTTTTAAAAGTAGCCGGGCGTGGTGGCGCATGCTTGTAATCCCAGCGTTCGGGAGGCTGAGACCGGAGGATCCGGGTTCGCGGCCAGCCTCAGCTACCTAGTGAGACACTCCGCAACTTAGTGAGACTCGGTTTCAAAATAAAGAATAAAAAAAAAAATAGGGCTGGGGGTGTAGCTCGGAGGTAGAATGCCCCTGAGTTCAACTCCCAGTACTGCAAAAAAAAAAAAAAAAAAAAAATTTTTTTAAAGTAAATAAATAAAAATTAAAAACCAAAAAAAAAATTCTGTTTACCATATATATATATATATATGTTTTGTTTTGTTTTTTCCAGGTTGCAATCCAGATTTGGGTGTGGATGAGGGAGATTTCCCAGGAAAGG
Source organism: Graphiurus murinus (assembly GCA_004027655.1). Taxonomy (NCBI): domain Eukaryota; kingdom Metazoa; phylum Chordata; class Mammalia; order Rodentia; family Gliridae; genus Graphiurus; species Graphiurus murinus. The sequence goes on along the minus strand of PVLC010030403.1, from coordinate 4,596 downwards.
CATATAGTGAAAAGCAGGATGAGGTAGAATTTTGGCAAACATTAATAGGTGAGACAGGGGAATAATTGTGCCTAAAAGGGACTGAGGAGGAATCAGAGTTGTTAGATGAAAATAAAAGGAAATGTCATGGAAGATAAGGGAGGAAACAACTAGTGACCTCAGGAAAAATGGCTTGACCAGGCATGGGCCAGGAAAACAGAAGTCAATCACAACCACCCACTGTGGAGTGAAAGCTGTCAACAACAGCAAACTCCCATCCAATTGCTCACCTGGCCCGACCTGCTTAGCTCCCAAGACCAGAAGAGATTGGGTGTAGTCAAGATGGCATGGCCATGATGGTACACACCTGTAATCTCAGTAATTGGGAGGCTGTGGCAGGAGTATTGCAGGTTTGAGGCCAGCCTCATCAACTTAGTGAGGCCCTCTGCAACTTAGAGAGACCTTGTTTCAATTTTTTTTTTTGGTTCTGGGGATTGAACCCAGGGGCATTTTATCTCCAAGCTACACCCCCAGCCCTATTTTTTTTTTTTTTTTTTTACTTATTTTTGAAACAGGGTCTCACTAAGTTTCGGAGTGCCTCACTAGGTAGCTGAGGCTGGCCACGAACCCAGATCCTCCGATCTCAGCCTCCCAAATGCTGGGATTACAAGTGTGCGCCACCACACCCGCACGCCCGGGACCTTGTTTCAAAACAAAAAGATTAAAAAATAGGGCTGGGGTGTAGCTTGGAGATAGAATGACCTGGGGTCAATCCCCAGTAGCAGGGGTAGAAAAAAGCCCCAAATCAACAAAATCTTTTTAAAGAGGGTTAGCTACTATGAGAGAGACAATGATGGGGCATTAGCTTCGAGTTTTGGTGGGTGGAAGTTTTTACATTTGTGGGTGGGGTATTTTAAAATAATCATGGAGCCGGGTGTGGTGATGCACACTTGTAATCTCAGTACTTGGGAGGCAGAGACAGGAGGATCATAGATTTGCGGCCAGCCTCAGCTACTTAATGAGGCTTTCTACAACTTAGTGAGACCCTGTTTCAAAAATAAAGAATAAAGAATAGGGCTGGGGGTGTAACTCAGAGGTAGAATGCCCCTGGGTTCAATCTCCAGTACCACAAAAAGAAAAAAACCCGTGGAGGCCTCTCTACCCACAGTCTTTGCCTAGGCTGCCTGCTTCATGCCTACCGACTCCAGGAGAGGATGACTCAGAATTCAGGCACCAAGGGGAGTGGTGTGCAGGGACAGTGGCTTGTGAGGTGTGGCAGGGCACCTACCTCAGCCGCTGCACCCTGCAGGCACCTTTGTTGTGGCCCAGCTTTATGTCAGTAAATCTTGCCTGTTGGAGAGCTTGGTGTGCCAGCTCTATGCTGCCTTCTGTTTTGTTTATTTATTTTTATTGGTGTAGGGATGGAACCCTGGGTCTGGTGCATGCCAGGCAAGTGCTAACCAGTAAGCTGCCCCTCTACCATCTGGGCTGCTCTGCACACACAGTTCCAAACCTCTGGGCTGCACAGCAGCTCTGCTGGCCACTCCCTAAAGTCAGCCCAACTTTCCCCCAAGCTCTCAGCTTAGATTTCTTTCAGCAGAGTAAGAACTCTCATTGCTGTGGCCCCTGTGTCACTGAAGTTTGTCTTTCTAGCTCTGTTTAGGATCTTCATGTGTGGGGAGAGGGCTTGTGAGGAGCCCCCAGATGACTAATGTGCACCCAGAATTAGGAATCACCATGCTTTTCCACATACCAGCCAACCTACCATCCTACAGTTAGAGGGTTTCCCTAAAAGCCCAAATCATCTTAGTGCTGGTCTGCTAAGGATCACAGATTCACGGTGCTTCACACTGAAATCAAGCTCCTCAGAGCAGCAGATGAGATCATTCACCAATGGGCCGGCACACCTTCCCACACTCCTTCCTGACATCCCACACCTGGGTGTTATGAGCACTGGATACACACAAAAGATAATCCTGCGTGCATTCTAGAACCCAGATATCAGCTGTCTTCAGTAAGTCTAATTCTAGAGAGACAAGAAATATAAGCTTGCTAGGCATGGTGGTGCACACCTGCAATCCCAGTACTTAGGAGGCTGAGACAGGAGGATCGCAGGTTCACACTCAGCCTCACAAATTTGGCGAGATCTTCAGCAACTTAGTGAGACTCTATTTCAAAATAAAAAGAAGCCATGCATGGTGGCACACACTTGTAATCTCAGTATTTGGGAGACTGAGACAGGAGGATTGCAGGTTCAAAGCCAGCCTCAGCAACTTAGTGAGGCTCTCAGCAACTCAGTGAGACCTTGTTTCCAAATAAATAAAAAATTGGACTGGGGCTGTACCTTGGAGGTAGAATGCCTCTGGGTTCAACCCCCAGCACCACAAAAATAAAATAATAAATAAATAAGGGCTGGGAGTATAGCTTGAAGGTAGAATGTCCCTGGGTTCAATCTCCAGTACAAAAAATAAATAAGTAAATAAAAAGGAATGAAAAGAAAAAGGGAAAAGGAAGGAAACAGAAGGCAACTATGGGGCCATGGAATGGGGCTGGTGAGCTGGTGTAGCTCCCATGCCTTTATTTTTACTTATTTATTTTATTTTATTTATTTATTTATTTTGCGGTACTGGGGATTGAACTCAGGGACATTCTATCTCCGAGCTATACCCCCAGCCCTATTTTTTATTCTTTATTTTGAAACAGGGTCTCTCTAAGTTGCAGAGGGCCTCACCACTAAGTAGCTGAGGCTGGCCTCGAACCGGGATCCTCCAGTCTCAGCCTCCCAAATGCTGGGATTATAAGCATGAGCCACCACGCCCGGCTGCTCCCATGCCTTCAAATTAACCAAAATCTTACTTTAATTACAGACTTGTAGCCTAGCTTCTGGCCTGGCTTCATGACCACACTATCCAGTGGTTCCTTAAAACATTTGTTTCTAATTCCTTCAAAAACAAAAACAAGGAATCTCCCTGCTACTTAGGATACTCCTCTAGGAAGCAGCCCTGCTCCCTTCAAAGCCCGCTGGGCAGCATGCAACATGGGGCCTGCCCTCCTCCCTCCCCAGGCAAAGAACACATTTCACCATCTTGCCTTGGTACGCATGTAGATGGGATGATGGGGAAGTTTCTGTGGCTCCCTCCATCTTTTTTTTTTTTTGCAGTACTGGGGATTGAACCCAGGGGCATTCTACCTCCGAGCTACACCCCCAGACCCATTTTTTATACTTTTATTTTGAAACAGGGTCTCACTAAGTTGCGGAGGGCCTCACTAAGTAGCTGAGGATGGCTGTGAACCTGGATCCTCCTATCTCAGCTTCCCAAATGCTGGGATTACAAGCATTTGTGCTGGGATTACCACGCCTGGCTAGGCTCCCTCCATCTAGAATAAAGAGCACAGACAGCTACTGCTACAAACGACCATGCTGAAGAGGGAGTTACTTGCTCTGTGTGCAAGTACCACACTAGTAACTAGCCTTCCTTCTTATTCCCCCTAAATCAATTTGGAGGCCATTTTATTTTAATTTCTGGACTGTCTAATCACTACAAATGTATCTGATACCCACAGCTTGTGATTTGTGGAGGAAATCTTTGTGTGTGTGTGTGGTACAGAGGATTTAATACAGAGGCCTTCTACCTCTGATCTACATCCCCAGCCCTTTTTCTTTTTTTGAAACAGGGTTTCAAGCCATATGTGGTAGTACACACTTGTAATCCCAGCATTTGGGAGGCTGAGACAGAGGATCCGGGTTCGCGGCCAGCCTCAGCTACCTAGTGAGGCCCTCTGCACCTTAGTGAGACTCGGTTTCAAAATAAAGAATAAAAAATAGGGCTGGGGGTATAGCTCAGAGGTAGAATGTCCCTGAGTTCAATCCCCTGTACCACAAAAAAAAAAAACAAAAAAAAAAAAACAGGGTTTCATTAGGTTGTTGAGAGTATCACTAAGTTGCTGAGACTGACTTAGAACCTGTGATCCTCCTGTTTCAGCTTCCCAAGTACTGGGATTACAGGCCTATGCCACCATGCCTGCCTGTGGAGGAAGTTTAGAAGGAAGGCCTTCTTCACAACACCCTTGACAGGAGTGGCAGAATAGTGATGGCTTTTTCTTTCTTTTTTTTTTTTTTTTTTTTTTTTGGTGCTAGGGTGCTGGAGATTGAACTGAGAGACATTCTACCTCTGAGCTACACACCCATACCTTTTTATTTTGAAATAGGGTCTTGCTAAGTTGCTGAGGCTAGCCTCAAGCCTGTTTTGTTTTGTTTTTTGAACCTGTGATCTGTTTTTTGAACCTCCAATCTCAGCCTCCCAAGTACTGGGATGATGGCTCTTCTTCATACTTTGCTGGGACCTGGCTACTAAGCAACTTCAGCCTGGGACATGGCTAATCAAGATATCTATGGGCCCAACCCCTTCCTTGGATCCTTGTGGAAGAAATTCAATAATGCCGTCACTGTGTGAGGATCACTGTCCCTGCTATGACAAACTCCACCCGCCAGGGCAACTGCACACACTAGTCACAGAGGCAGCTTCCACCAAATCCAGAGTTTGGGCTTTCTTTTTCTTTCTTCCTTTTTTTTTTTTTTTTTTTTTTTTTTTTTTTTTTTTTTTTTTTTTTTTTTTT